>CM068496.1:125000-155000 GCA_034769265.1 Remorina albescens
TGGTCATCCTGCCCTGCCAGCACAACCTCTGCCGCGGCTGCGCCAACGACCTGTTCGAGTCCAGGAACCCCTACCACTTCTCCGGGGGCACCTTCCGCTGTCCCACGTGCCGCTTCGAGGTCATCCTGGACCGGCACGGAGTCTATGGCCTGCAGAGGAACCTGCTGGTGGAAAACATCATTGACATCTACAAGCAACAGCAGGAGAACCGGGGGGACGAAGAGGAGCCCCCCCTGAAGGACAAGGACAAGGACACCAAGGAGCCCCGGTGTAAGGAGCACGAGGACGGACGCATCAACATCTACTGCGTCACCTGTCAGACCCCCACGTGCTCCATGTGCAAGGTGTTCGGTCAGCACAAAGACTGCGAGGTGTCTCCTCTGCTGTCCGTCTACCAGACCCAGAAGACCGAGCTGCGTGCCGCCGTGGAGCTGCTGGCCGCCGGGAACAGCTGCGTGCAGGCCACCATGGCGCAGATGGACCACACCTCCAAGTTGATCCAGGACAACGGGGAGCGGCAGAGGAGGCGGCTGGGCGAGAGCTTCGACCTGCTGTACGCCATCCTGGAGGAAAGGAAGGCCGAGCTGCTGGAGCACATCAGCCGAGAGGAGCTGGACAAGCTGGCGGCGCTGCGGGCTCAGGCCGAACGCTACCGCGAGCAGCTGCAGCTCAGCGGACGCCTGCAGGAGAAGCTGCAGCAGAACCTGCAGCAATGCGGGGCCGCAGAGTTCCTGCTCTCCGCCAAACAGCTGCAGGAGGAAGCCCAGCAGGCGACCCGCGGGGCCGAGCTGAAAGGGCCCGAGCCGGGATTCGAGAGCATGGAGCACCTGAATCTGGACACGGAGGAGCTGGAGGTCCTGCTGGCCTGCATGGACTTCAGGAAAGATGGACAGGACGAAGACCAGCAGTGAGGAAGACCAGGATCCTGGGGAGAGGAGAAGCAGTAAGAAGGACTTTTAGTGGACTAATCCAAAGACCATGAGACCATGTCTCCAACAGAGAGCAGAACCATCAAGGACCAGGACCCGGTCCGGGGGGAAGTGAGTCAGACTTTGGGAGCCGTATGTTCAGGGAGACAAACTGGAACCGTGCAACGTTTTTTTTACTGCTCCAAAACGAGATTTTCTATGAAACTTTTTTACTTTTCTATGTTGAATGTTTCAGTCCTGAGTCCAGACCGAGTCTGGACCGAGTCTGGATCGAGTCTGGACTCAGGACTTCAAATAGTGTTTTGTGAGTTTGCGGTAGTTGACGCCAGTGTTAATAAAGTTTGATAGTTCACTCTGTGTGTTTGTTGTTTGTGATCCAACATTAGACAGAAGAAGAAGAGAAAGGTCCACAATGACTCAGATGTATTTTGGTTTCAGTGACGGTCCCCCCCCCCCAAAATCCAACAGGCCGTTTATAGATGTGCACATGTTCACCTATATTTACCGCAGTCAGTGAATGCCACATGGCCTTGTTTAGACTGTTGGTGTGAATGAAGTTATTTATGTAGACTGACGGTGGGGGGGCGGTGACCCAGATTGACTGAAGCATGCTGGTCCGGGGAGGACAAAGAGGTCGACCAGATCACATATGAGGAATCATTAGTGCCACAAATGAACACAACGCCGACATCCTCACCTTCATCCTCCCCTCCATCATCCTCACCCGCCTTCCCCCCGTCTTTCTGTGCAGACTGATTGGACTCGGTGCTGCACATGAGACAGACAGACACACACAGACTTCTGTTAAAATCACAGTGTATAGTTGTGTTGATGTCAGGAGGATGTTGTCATGTGATCAGCTGACTGTTTGAGCAGAAACTTGGTTTAATTCACTTCAGCCTACAGCCTGAACAGGTCGGTCTGCTCTCCTTCACTAAGTTATCTTTTTTAATCTTCTTTAACTCATTTATCTCATTTTATTCATTTAATTCATTTTACTAATTTAACCAATTTGGTTCATTTTACTCATTTAACTAACTTTATTAACTGTCAGAAAAATAACTTGATGAGTGAACTTTACTGAAGCCGGACTCAAGCTGCTGACTCCAATTATTTCACAGAACTCTGTTTTCACTTAAATTGGTTCAGTTTAATTGTTTCATTTTTGAAATGTAAATCAAAAGATTAAAGATTCTGAGTGAGTCCTCACTGACTGATCTCAGGGTGTGGTCATCAACCAGACACTCAGACCAACGTCAGTGCAGCAGGTCAGACTCAGCTCAGTCAGGCTGAGTCTAAAAACATTTGATTTAGTCTTGTCAACGTCCTTTTCTTTAACGTTACGATCTCTTTCTTTGATGTTTGATTTTGCTGTTTCAGCATCATGGAGAGAAAACTGGATCTTTCCCGTCTGACGGATGAAGAAGCCAAACATGTGTGGGAGGTGATTCAACGAGACTTTAACCTCCGTAAGAAAGAAGAAGAGAGACTGGGGTATGTCGTCCTGTCTATCTATCGTCCTGTCCCTCTGTCCTCCTGTCCATCCACCTCTACACAAATCTCTCTCATTAATGCTGTAAATGCACTGCAGTTCAGTGTGATGAAGGGAAATGAAAAAGGGGGCGGGGCAGCTCACCTGGACAGGGGACCTTCAGAGTGTGACATGTGGCATCATGTGACAGTTGGACGACTGAAAGATGTCGTTGTCTCAGCCAATCACAGATCTGTCACATGAACCAGGAGCTGCTGCAGGAAACAGGAAGCTCACAAAGACGCCCTGTGTCTCCATCAAACTCCCATTAGCCCTAGGAGACACACACACACACACACACACACACACACACAGAGTCTGACTTTAAATACTGATGATCAATATGTTGTAAGTTGCTACAGCCAGTGTAAAAAAATGTCCCAGATATGTTCAGGATGTAATGTCCATACTGAACGGAAATAAAAAAGAATGTCAAAAAAAAAAAAAGATGATCAATATGTAAACGACTAGAGTCTGGATGGTCCGGTCCGTTCTTGTCTGGTCCCCTCCAGTCCAGTCCGGTCTCAGATCTCCCTCCCTGATGTTTACTCGGTGCTGGTCCAGTTTCTCTGACGCCATTCTGGAGACTCCAGCAGGTCTCCAAGTCTAACCTTGTGCCCTCAGGGAGCTGAAGACGAAGATCGAGAAGGAGGACACGAAGCGGGAGCTGCTGGGTTCTCAGAACAAAGTGTCCGACTCTCTGTGCATCCGATGTCTCCAACCCTTCAAGTTCCTGGTCAACAGCAAGCGTCAGTGTCTGGACTGTCACATGTTCACCTGCAAGTCCTGCAGCCGCTACAACAAGAAGGAGCACGGCTGGGTGTGTGACAACTGCCGCATGACCAGGTGGGAGGGGGGGCAGGGAGACAGGGGAGGAGTCGGGGAGAAACATGTTAGCATTCTTTAACCTGTTGTCTCGTTGTTGTTTATAGAGTGTTGAAGATGGGGACTCTGGGCTGGTACCATGACAACGTCAGAAACCGGTTTAAACGCTTTGGTAGCGCCAAGGTCATGAGGTCACTGTACAAGAGGCTGAACGGGGACGGTGAGTCATAAGCTGTTTCCTGTACAGAAGTTATCCACCAGAAATAACATCAAAAACATTTTCTTTCAAAATTCAAATATCTGTTTGATCAGGTGGTCGAGACGACGACACTCAGAGTATGCCGGACACCCGGAACTGTGAGTAAACAACAACAACAACAAAACAACTATATCCATGTTGTTTACTTCAGCTGTGTTTGTGGACAAAGATTTGTGTTGTGTACAGCGATTCATGTGACTGACTCAGTTGTGTGTTGTACCTGCAGACATGTACAATGGTGGTGAGGACGACCACGGCGAGGCCGAGGCTCATCGATACAAAGTGGTAAACACAAAAACGAGACGTGATCATAATACTGTCGGCCGGCGGGATGCTGAACTTCCTCTTTGTCTCTGCAGATGAGGAAGAGCAAACGTCTGCTGTCTGTCCATCCGATGGACTTTGACTCCGAAGAATATTTCCCTCACTCACGGCGCCAGTCGGTCCAGGTAGGTCTGAGGCCCCACCCCCTCTGTGCGTTACAGCAGGAGGATTGTGTTGTTGTTGTGTCTGACACAGTGTGTGTGTGTCACAGCAGGAGGATCGAGGCTACAGGAACGATGGAGACTACGACATATACAATCACTGCGGGAACCGCAGGAGGAGTGTGGACCGCTATGCTATGAGACCAGGTCAGTTCATCTAGTCCTGGACCGGGACCGGGACCTGTGTGTATTAACTCGTGTGTGTTTTTACCTGTGTGTGGTCAGATGACTATGGGGAGAACAGGATGGTCCGGACTCGGTCTCTGTCTAAGATCAGTTCGTCGGTGGCCCGGCAGCAGTATGTGGACACTTCTGATGAGGAGGAGTACCAGAGGTACCCCCCCATGTACCAGCAGCCCCCCCACCGCCGCAAGAACAGCAGAGTATCCTCCCAGGAGAACCTGGGACAAGCCCCACCCGTAAGACCAGACCCCATCCACAACATCTGTCCTGTCCAGTCACCAGCGTCTTCCGCACACAGCTGTGTTCCAACTAACGTGGTCTGAAACGGGTCCTTTGGTTCTGAACCCAGACCCTTTTGGTCCTGATCAGGTCCTCTCTGGTTCTCTCTGCAGATAAACGAGCTGAACAAACGTATGTGGGCCATCGAAAGTCTGCTGAGCCGGCTGGAGGAGAAGATGACACCAAATGATGAGGTGAGGCAGGTCAGTGATGTCACATCCTGTTTTGGTGTGAACCTCCTGACTCCTGTGTCCCTCAGAAGTCCACTCCGTCATGTCCCAATGAGGAGGAGAAGCTGAGGAGGAAGCTGAGCGAGTTGGCGGGAAACCTGAGCGATAAGGGTCTGTCTTCAGAGGACGAGGCCACCAGGAAGACCGCCCTCCTGGGAAAAGGTCTGTCCGGGGTCAGGGGCCCCGTGGTCACTCTGGAATCTCGGAAGGACAAAAACCTGAGCTCGTCCAGCGATGAGATGCCCACACAGGCTCAGAAGGTAGGAAGGGTCTATCATTTCTTGGTTCAAAGGTCAGTGACTCTGATCTGGTCTACAGAAAGACAGACAACAAGTGAGGGACCAGCTGGGAGTCCAACAAAGACTGAGTATGTGAGGTCATGTGGATTTGAAATAAAGGAAGACAGACAAGACTAGAAACAGACTGAATGTTGAACTGATGTTAGGACAGACTGCATGACTGTCTCCTGACTAACAGACTGAGGATAGCAGCTACCGGCCCGGACCACAGGGTCCACAGACCAGGGGCCAGGGACTAGACCCTCAGTGGGTTCACCAAAGGAAAAGTGTTTCTTGGTGGTCTAGGATGGACTTCTAAAACGCTGTTCGTAGTAATGTGGTCATGACCACTTCCTGTGGGGCCGTTCAACAGGCAGAGAACTTAACCTGGAATCAAGTTCATCTTTAGTGGTGGGAAAATCTGATTGTGTGAACATGGCGGCATTGAAGGGGGACTGAGGACGTCCGTCCAGACTTTGGTGATGCGTTGGCGTCCGGGCCGGTAGCTGCTCCGGGACGAGACGTTGTTTTCCAGCTGCTAACATCTGTCCTCTACATGGCTTTCAGAGATCCACCGCTGCGGCGCTCTGTGACCTCACCACTGAGGTCCTGAGAACCATTAACGCCACAGAAAACGCAATGGTCGAGTTCGGCCTATCAGAGCCGACCGACCGCTCCCTCTTAGTAGGCACTGATGTAAAGCAGGCTGATGATGCTTTCAGGGAACTTGAGGAAAATGTAAGCTTCAAACATGAACTGCATGACTCCTCCCCCTTTAACCCTCCCTGTCTGAAGGTCCACTAAGCCCCGCCCCCCTCGCCTCATCTGAAGCATGATTCCAACGTGTGGTCTGGCTTAAACCCCCAGCTGTTGTGTCCAGTCTGTTACTCAGGGCTGAGCACCTGTCACATACCGTCTGGTTCTGGACCCAGGGTCGAGGCTTCAGGGTCCAGGTCCCTGACAGTCAGGCTCTCAGATCTCAGGGCCACATGTTGTCAGGATTTTTATGGAGACCAGGTCAGAGCTAGGACCTGGTCTGGACTGAATGGACTCTGGTTTGAAGTGTTAGAGAACCAGGCTGTAGTCCAGGTCTCAGCCCTTCTCTGTGGCTCTTTGGTCAGTGATCTGTGGGGCAGGGACTCCGGTGCCGCCCCTCAGCTCACCCAGGTGTGTCACCTGTGCAGGTGTACATCACAGCTGGTCAGTCCTACGAACTGGAGTCCAAGCTGCGGAAGCTGGAGCAGAACGCCAAGAACCGTTTTGGAGGGACAACGGACTCAGAGCTCTCCGAGCTGGAGGACGTGGTCACTATGACCGCTGCCAGAGTCCAGAGCGCCGAGAGCGAGGTGGGTCAGGACAAAACTGGAGGCACAATCAGAGAGAATCATGAGACACCATGGTGATGCAGACTTCTCATTGGACAACTCAGTCATGTGGCTCTCTGCAGGTTTCGGACATTGAGACGAGAATCGCCGCTCTGAGCGCCGTTGGCCACAAGAAGAAGGTTTGAGGTTTTCTTTGATTTCTGTTCATTATAGTGAGACTTTTTATTGAACAGTCTGTTCTTGCAGGGATCTGGATCTGGATCTTATCAGAGGAAGAAGTCCTCACAAGATTTCAACAGTAAGATGGGAGACAGTCAGTAGTGATTATTGATTATTGATATTCTCAGACAGATGACGTTTGATTTCAAAGATTTTCTTTTTTTTCCCCTGACAGAAACTAATGGAGCTCAGAGGAGATCAAACATGTACTGAACCACTGAACCGCTCTGTCTTCTATTGTCCACCTTTACGTTTATGTTTTGGCGCTTTAACAACAAAAATATGACAAAGATCAACACTTAAAAAAAAAAAAAGAAAAAAAAAGAACCAAGAACCAAAGACCCTGAAGGAAAAGATAAAAAACCCAAATAATAAGCCTCATGTTAACTTTTAAAATGAAAGAATTAAAAAGAAGAAGAAAGAAAGAAAGAACCAAAGTAAAATCACATCAACACTAACTGTTGCGTTGAGTGGAGGCGATGATGAAGATGACCTGACATCATAAGACATGGTGGCAGGGGCTGGCAGGTTAGCACAGTGATGCTAACATTAACTTACAAGGCTTCCACACTGCACCTTCAAACACAAACATGATTTCAACAATAAATCAATAGATTTATTTCAGGATGTTGTCACCCTGAAACTAGAACATTCTTATTAAGACTATGAAGAAAATAAATGTTATGTTGATGTGTATTTGTGGCTGAACATAAATGAAAAGTTTAATTTTACCCTAAAAAAATGTGATTTATAATAAAGAGTTGAGTCTTGCCAGCAAAGTTAACGATCAGCTGTTCATCTAATTTTATTGATTAATTTCACCGTTTTGTTACAATCAATGAGTTTTATCTGTTCATAGTCAATAATTAAAACAGTAAAATGACCCAGAAAAACTAACTAGAAAGCCTGATATCATTGATATAAAAGAATACTTTAGTAAAATGATTATAGGTAGTAAATTCCACAGTGCTGATGAGACCATGTGGTGTTTTGATCAATAAACAGGAAGATCAGCTGTGTGATGTCTCATTTTTGTGTTCTCACGCTCACAAAGGTCTGAATCAAATCAGATTTCAAACATTATTACAAAAATGCAGTTTGTCAGAATAATATTTATTTCATTCTAATTAAAAAAACATTCAAATATTTCATCTGGATTTAACATATCTGTTTAGAATTGGACAAAGAACATTTAGTTTCATGGTTAAACTCACAGGTTGGATTTCTACTGAAACGTGAGTTCGTCTAAAAGAATTTTAAAGTTAATATCTGAGGTGGTCGATGACAACCATCACTCATATGGCTCAAACTTCGGCCTGATTGATTTGAACTCATGCTTTAAACGCCGTTTTCGCTCGCGCTCACCTGCTCAGGTGTTTCTCTGCTGTGACGTCACGTGTCCTTGTCCTGACCGGCTCTGGTCTTTGGAGGTTCAGATCGGTCCAAATTAAACAGCTTCATCCTGTTCGGTGGCAGAAACATCTAAAATATGAACTCAGTTGATTGACTCGGAACATGCCTCGACGTCATTTCCGGTTTGGCGGAAGTAAACTTCTGTCGTGACAAGAGAACAGAAGAGAAAATGTTTTGGTGCAGTGTTTTCCTCAAACTTTAATCACTGAAGTCTCCAAAGTTTCATTCTAACATTAAGGAGTACTTCATTGTGACAGCTGAAGCTTTTATATGTGAAGGAGGAAGAAAAAGCCTCCTTTTATTTTGAAAAGCTTGACTTCCTGTGTGTCCCTGCACTGACACTGCGGTTTCCTGCGGTGATGCGTTCACGGCCCGGCGCCCACCTGCGCACACCTGATGCCGGCTTGTGTGTACTTCAGGGGCCTGCGGACAGACACGGATTAGCGGGTCCACCGGACTGCGTCAATCCCCCAGGCCTCCTCTCAGTCCCAGTCCGGGACCTGGACCCCCAGTCCTGCCGTTCTGGACCTGGAACGGACCTTCGGGGATAAATACGGGAGCGATGTGGACTTCAGGATCCAGGATCGAGAGAAGGTGACCGCCGGGTGATCTGGATCAACGGAGACCCCTCAAACCGGATGATGGAGATTTGAGGTCCGGACCGGAACAGAATCCAGAATCGAAGCTGACGGTACCGAGTGACGGGCAGGTCCAAGCTCCTGGTTCCGTTTCTCCGTGTTTTGGACCTAGGGTCCAGGATTAGACTGAGCCGGATCAGACTGTCTGATGACATGGGGACTCAGGGTCCGGGCAGGAGGCGGATCCCGACCCGGGACCGACTGAGCGCGGAGGATGATGCTCTGAGCCAGATCGCGCGGGAGGTGAGGCCGCTGATCGATCCTGTTACAGATGATTATTGACATTATTGATACTGAATCGGTTCAGTGACGCTCACTGACGTCAGAACAGAAGGTCTGCATGTTCAGTCTGTCATTTTGTCAGATGGGGGGTGGGGGGGCTCTCCTCTGCAGCAGTCGGTGTGGTCTGGTGACGTCATGATGACGCTGCAGGGATTCGAACCTGTGACGGTCCCACATGTTCATCAAATCGGTCTGGTCACATTCAGAACCTGGGACCAGGAAAAAAAAAACAAAAAAAAAAAACCCTGAACTGACTCGGGACTCGCCTGAAGTTTTAGGTTTCCTGTTTAGTAAATTAAAAATTAATTTCTTTAGATGAGAAGTCACAGAAACTTTTGTTTTTATTGTTCAATGTAGAGATGATTAATTTTCTCCAGATGTTCCCGGTCGACTCAGACATGAAGATGAATCCTCACGTAACCTTCAAGGAAACTAGCACACAGGAGCTTCAATTAGACAGCCCACAACAGTCAGTGTGGGTCAAACACATACCATTTAATTTACAATAACTAAAACCCTGAGAACAGGCAAGAAAGGACAACAGGACAGTGGCTGGAAGACCAACCACTCACTGCACGGCCCCTGGGAGTATACCAAGTATTCCAAAGAAATAGAAACCCGGCACACTTCAAATAAAACACCACATTAGTAACGATGTGCAACCACAAATCATATCACCATCTAAAGTGAACTGCCAGCTTCCAACCACACTGGTGAATGGAAGAGCCCACCAGCCAGGAGACAGAACGTTAAAACTCTAAAACTAAATAAAAATAATTACATCGATATGGCTAAAACATACAATACTAAATTAAACAGCAGTCAGTGCTGCGCCTGGAAACAAACAAAGCACTGTTGGTTTACTTTGTAGGACACGTGAGGAGGTTTAAATGCAGCACGTTTTACACACCTCTGTGCTGTAGAAAACGGTCAGGTTTTTGGTCCTAAAACAAGTTATGGCAGACCAACAATTAAAATCATTAAACACAAATACCTCCGGGTGCATGCACCCCTACAACACCCTAACAGTTAAAATGCTAACATGATTGTAAAACAATGCTATAAACCCCAAAAAGTCCATCTGACCAGAGAAAAGGGAATCAACAGCCACATGGAGCGCACACAAAGGATTTGAAGAGAGTGAAGCCTGAAGACATACCTGCTGCTAATCAGCCCCGCCTCCAGTTCCTGTCTCCCCTGATTGGTCTCTAGCCTCTATAGAGTCCCAGTGACCTACTGCTGCACTCAGATTGTCTGTTGATGATGTCAATGATCAGAACCCCGATCTTCTGATCTCTTTGTATTGATTACTGATAGTTTCTCTTTCCCCCCAATTAGACAGCGATGACTGAGTATTGGTGATGATCAATAACATTCTGATCCGTGTGTCAGGCGGAGGCCAGGCTGGCGGCGAAGCGAGCGGCGAGAGCTGAAGCCCGAGAGATCAGGATGAAGGAGCTGGAGAGGCAGCAGAAGGAGGTCAGCAGGCTTTAATTCTGTAATGTATCCACAACACAGCTCCAGTCTCCAAGGCTGTAGCTCCAGCTGTTGTCATAGCAACGGATCCTTTATCCTACCTAATGAGTTGTGGTTTCCTGGAGGGATCCAATCAGGACCGAAATTCATCGCTGTAAGGTCGATGTCACTTTCGGACGATGTCCCTTCAGAATAAAGGTCCAGAGAGGCAGGCTACTTAATGTTGATGTTTTAGGGTTCATTCAGTGACATCATGATGACATCACTGAGACAGTCAGACTGCATTGTGGGACTTGCAGTGAAGCTGAGGTTTTCATCAGTTGATGGTGGGGTCATGTGACATGTTGAGGAGGAGTCACAGGACCTCCAACCAGCAAACAGCATTCAGAGCTGAGCTGACCTGAGTGAAGGGTCAAAGGTCAGGGTGTGAGGCAACAATGAGTGTGAAGCTTTAATCATCATCAGTCAGTCGGCAGCTGATCAGTCAGGAACATCTGATCCTTCAGCCCAGTCTGGTGAGTTCACATTTATAATTACTGCTGGAACAGCTGGACCTGGACCAGGACCAGGACCAGGACCTGGACCTGGACCTGGTCTGACACACGGGGAACTTCAGTCTTTTGATTCATTACTTTTCTGTTAAACTCTGTTTGTTGCTGCCATAAACAGGAAGTGGTTCAGTGTTTCACAGTAAAACAGGAGCTGTGATGTCACATGTATGTTGATGTGATGGAATGAGCTCATTCATATAAAGATCAGCTGACCAACGTGTGGTGCGTTTAGGAATCCCCTGTAAATTGTAGCATCACCTTGAGGACTCTTGATGTTTCCACCTTTGACCTCTGACCTCCTGCTCCTAACTTCCTCTCTCCTCATTTCTCCTCCTGCCTCATATAGCTGTTCCACAGCCACAAGGTATGACTAACTCCTCCATTCCACCTTAAAACTGTCTGACTTCCTGTGTGTTCTTCTCTCGTTTTAACATGTCCCCTCTGCCCCCCCACAGAAGTATTATGGTCTGGATAATAAGTGGGGTCACATTGAGCAATGGATGGTAGGACTCCTGTCTCCCTGTTAATGACATCATCAGTGTGATGTCTTTGTGTTTCTATTGATAGATCAGCAGGATGTTTGGGTAGAGCTTCTTGTTGTTTGTTCTGCATGAGCCCAGAGACTCACACTGAACTCTTTTGTGTGCAAGTTTGTCTGTTGGTGCCTGTTTGTCACTCTCCTTCTTCTCCACCTCTCTAACTTCCTGTTTCCTTCTTCCTGTCTGCAGGAGGACAGTGAGCGATATTCTCGGCCTTCACGGAGACTCACCTCGGTGTGTATACGTCCCCTTCCCCTTGTCTGACATCCGGAGCTGATCCTGGTCCTGGTATTCACCTTTGCTGCTGTGTTTCAGGTCTCTGACGACGAGGAGAAAATGTCTGTGGGCAGCAGAGGAAGCCTCAGGGTGAGTCACTGCACAACCTGGACCTGGGTCTGTCTCTGACCTCTGACCTCCTTAGCTGTCCAGGGGTCAGAGGTCCCTTCACATAGATCAGAAATAACCTGGTCCGGTCGCCATGCCAATCAAATAAAGCATGATCAAATCAAAGGAGGTCAGAAGTCAAAGGTCACCTGATCAAGTATCAGAAAGGGCTGTGATTGTTTTTCTGGCTGCTGAGTCAGCAGTGGCTGGTCACACTCTTATTTTGAAGTCTGTTTGTATTCTCCCTTGGCTGCTGTGTCACTCTGTGACATCACTTCCTGTTGTTGCTGTCAGTGTTTTTGTTCAGTCAGTTGATCAATACATGCAGCAGATGGAACTGATCATAGGTATTGATCATGTTGTTTGTAAATGCCCAAAGAGACTCACTAATCACTTATCAATACATTTCTGATTAATCAACTAATGAATTAATAGTTTCAGTTCCTGACTAACAGCTCTTTGTTCCTTTCTTTCCTTTCCTTCCTGTCCTTTCTTTCCTTTCCTCCCCCCTAGCCATCTGACTACGGGGGTTTTATGGGCTCCAGCTCTCGGGCATCTTCCAGGGCCAGTTCAGCTCGAGCCAGTCCAGTGGTGAGCTCCTGTCTGTGGGGTGTGTGTGTGTCTGCCCCCCAGTCATTACTGACTGTTCACCGACTGTCAATAAAGCTGATTTTAAGCCATTTAGATTGCTGCATCTCTCGGCTGGTCTCCATGGTAACACAGCAGCAACTGGTGATGATTGTGTTTGTTTCAGGTGGAGGAGAGAACCGAGAGAGACTTCACTGACAAGGTGAGTGTCTTCACAGAGGTCAGAGGTCAGAGGTGAGAGGAGGAACCTTCCTCTGGCGATCACACACACGGGGTGATCGTGTGATGAATCAGCTAAGTGTGATGAAGATGATGCTCCTCTTCCTCTCAGGGCCCTAGGACGGCCTCCACGCTGTCGGCCGCCACACTGGCATCTCTGGGCGGAGCCTCCTCCCGTAGAGGAAGCTGTGACACCACATTCTCTGTGGAAACGGAGGCGTCAATCAGAGAAATGAAGGTGCTCCTCAACAACAATCATGATGATTATTATTAATGGATGATGTAATATTCAACAATCAATGACGGCCACAGGGCGTCCCAGTCATGGGATGTAGTTATTAATCAGGAATTGATGATGGGTACAGGACAGCCTGTCAGAGGCGGAGGAGCGGTACCGTAGAGCGATGCTCTCAAACGCTCAGCTCCACAACGAGAAGGCAGCGCTGATGTACCAGGTGGATGCTCTGAAGGAGGAGCTCGGTGACATGGAGGAAGAGCTTTGGGAGGCACGACGACACCGTGACGATGCCGCAAAGGTCAGAGGTCAAACATGGGCACTGCATTTGGTTAACACCCATAGGTCAGGGGTCACAGGTTAGACGTCAAAGGTCACAGGTCAGGGGGAGAGACCTCATTAACAATAGAAACAACAAGGATAATCAGTTACTTTACCAAATGATTCGACCTCTGTCTGTTTCTGTGTGTTCAGGAGCTGCAGAGTGAGCATCAATCTCACCTTGTTCTTCAGTTCCAGTTTAAAGAGATGAAGGAAACTCTGAGTCAGACGGAGGAGCTGCTGAAGGTCAGACACACAACACACACGGTCAGGTCTGGTCATGTGACCTAGCCAGTGTTTGTATTAACCGCTGGTCTTCCTGCTGTGTGCTGACTGGCTGTTGAACAGGAAGTGGCGGAGCTGCGGCTGAGGAGCAGCAGTTACAGACAGGAAGTCAGTGACCTGCAGGAGGCGCTGCAGTGGAAGGAGAAGAAGATCCTGGTACGTCACCGCCGCTGCAACGTTTCACCTGTTTGAACAAACTCTTTAAACGTACCTCTTTCATCTGGAGGCGGGGCTTAACGCAGCACATTGTCACATGTTCATTTTATTAAAGAGAAGATGAAACAGAGGCCTCCAGTTACCAAGGAGATCAAACAATGAACAAATCAGATCATTAATTAAAACCTGTGAGAAGTGACGCTCTGTGATGTCACCAAACGTCTCCTCTGTCCTTCCTTCCTTGCGTCCTTGAGGCCTTGGAGCGCCAGAGAGAAATGTCCGACAGAGTTCAGGTGGAACGAGACCGACTGAGGGACGAGGTCATCGACCTCCGAGAGATGCTACAGGTACTGAGACAAATACCTGCAATGACATCATCACCATCGTCATCATCATCATCACTGTGATTGATTCTAAGTTTTTTGTCCAACAGAAACACGGCGTCGTTACCTCATCTGAATTCTCCACCAATGGGGAGGAGGGACGGGGCAACGATGACGCCCGATTGGCTGTGGAGTCTGGTCAGGGCAGCAGAGAGAGCGTGCTGGGTAAAAACCAATCAAACCTATTGATCGTCATCATTTTACGTCACTGATGATTTCCTGCTCAGACTTTTCTCTTCAACATCAATTCACTGATGATTGTTGCTTTATATTGATTTGTTCATTAGTAATCCATGATTTATTTATTGTTGATTGCTGATTGATTATTGACAATTTATATTGATTGTTAATTGATTAGTGATCAGTGATTGATTGAGTGATCACTGATTAACATTTCTCTGTCTGAATATTTTGCCTCCAGTCTGTGGACACCTGAGTGTCTTCAGGAGACGGACAGAGACTCTCAGACAGGAAGAGTCTCTGTCCCTCTCTCTGTCTCTCTCTCTCTCCGCCCCCCCCAGCTGGTCTTCCAACATCTTATTCGTGGTCTTTCAGGGCGTCGCTCAGCAGTGGAGGGGGTCGTACTCCGGCAGGGCCAGCTGAAGTCCAGAATCAGGAACAGGAAACCACAACAGTACAGGGGGGGGCAGGAAGTGACCCAGAGGATCAGGAAAGACCTGGATCAGCTGGAGACCAGACTGACCTCCCCAGGGTGTGTGGAGGCCCCCCTCCTGACAGGCGACTCTGCTGGACACTCAGTGGGGGGGGGGTTCAGGGCTGGCATACCTGCTGGAGGCAGAGGCTCAATCTCACGGTCACGTCAGCCGGGATGTCAGGACGTGGCTCCTGTTCTCAGGCCTCCGACTGAAAAAGTCCTCAAGTCCAGACTCGTACCCCCCCGGCCCATAAAGGACATTATCCTGGACAACATGGCCGCCACCAGACTGACCTCCCTGAATTCCTTTGAAGGAGTGTCCACTGCTCATCAAGGTTTCCAACATCAGCAAAGGACAGAGAGCGAGTGTCCACCTGTTGGACGAGGAGAGCAGGGATTGGCTGAAACTGGTAATGATGACTGCAGGAGGAAGATCACTGTCCCCGAGGATGAGGAGGACACAGCCAGTGGACAGGAGGGACAAAGGACTGATGAAAATGAAGGCGATGACGAAGAACCAGCTACAGGCGCTGCCGTTTCCTCAGAAAGTCCTAAAGAAGAAGACCATCCCAAAGTGTCCACAGCTGTGTCCGTCCAAAGTGAGCTGCTAATGGACTGGACCATCCTCAGAGACCAGGTCTTTGTGGCCACGATCGTTCAGGAAATCCCAGAATTCCTGAATCAGTGGATTTGGGATTTGAAAGAGTTACTGACGAAGGCAGCAGGAAGCCAAATGGCGGCCGAGGACGTTGAGGGAAGATGCTCTGCAGCGGGACGAGGCTCCTCGGGGACGGGTGATCCAGCTCAGTGTGAGGATGATTTGGATCAGACAGGAAATACACGCCACTCTGAGCCACTTCTCGATTCCTCACCAGAAAAAAAGTCTGAACTGAGGCCGGAGCTGCAAACAAGAAGTGGATCAGACAGTTTTGTCTTTGTTGAGTCCTACTTTGCAGAACCGGAGACAGAAGACAGGAGGGCGGGGCTCAGTGACACCACCGATGACATCACTGAAGTCGACGGTCAAACCAGCGAGCAGAGACAGCTGCTCTGTCGAGGTCCAAGCCATTTCATTGGTCCTCTCAAAGACAAGAAGGAAGCACAACTGAAACGCCACCGAGCGACGTCCCTGCCCCTCCCGCCCCATCACAGGTCAAAGGTCAGGCGCCTGATAGAGATGACTGCAGAGGAGCTGAGGATGATGGTGTTCCCTGAGCTGGCTCTGGTCCAACTACAGGAGGGGAGATGGACTGAAACATCACCGGGATCAAACATGGAACACGTGGTGGAAGAAATTGACAGCTGTGAAGAGGTCGACGAAAACACAGACCAACAACCACCTGACGCCGAACACGGAGGCGTCGTCCTGTCGGCGAGCAGAGCGACGCATCTGAAAGGACTCGGTTTGGACAGGAAGTACAAGACCAGGAGGGACTGCAGGGTCTCATAGTCCACTGGACCAGCATGTAATAAGAATGATACTAATTAACTGATTAATGATGAAGATGATGAAGATGATGATGATTAATGATGAAGATAAGGATGATAATTAATGATGAAGATGATGATGAAGATGATGATTGTTGTTCATGATGATGATGATGAAAATGATGAAGATGAAGATTAATGATGAAGATGATGAAGGATGATGATTGTTGTTCATGATGATGGTGATGAAAATGATGAAGATGAAGATTAATGATGAAGATGATGATTGTTGGTCATGATGAAGATGATGATGAAAATGATGAAGATGAAGATGAATGATGAAGATGATGATGATGATGATGATTAATGATGAAGATAAGGATGATAATTAATGATAAACATGATGATGAAGATGATTGTTGGTCATGATGAAGATGATGAAGGATGATGATTGTTGTTCATGATGAAGATGATGAAGGATGATGATTGTTGTTCATGATGATGGTGATGAAAATGATGAAGATGATGAATAAACAGCTGAGGCATCTTCTGCTTGTTTCCTGTTTTATTATTATTTATGGTATGATTTAGTGGTAATTGATCTTTAATTGGTTATTTACCTGCTGATGTCTTGATAAACATTGATTATTTACAGATTTACTGATTGATTGATAATTGGCTGGTTATTAATGAATCGATTGAATATTTTTTGGTTATTGGTTGCTTTTTGAATGATTGAGTGGGTTTTTTTTTTAGTTGATGCATTTGTATTGATTGATTGATTGATGGCAGCTCCAGGTCATCAGATCCAGACTCGGTTCCTTTCTGGATCTCATGTTCCATGTGGACCTTCAGGACCCAGGTCCTGATCCTGGTCTTGATTGCGTTCCTGTGGTTCTGATCCAGGTGGTCTTTGTGTTTCAGAGCTGCGTCTGAAGAAGGTCTTTGAAGAGAGAGAAAGTCTTGAGGACCAGGTGAGACCAGGACCTCTGACCTTTTGCAGACCTGAACCGGTGACTCAGAGTCCCACTCTCTGTTACCTACCTGTCCTCCAGGTGAGACTGCTCAGGTCTCAGCTGGACCAGCAACTCAAGACCAGGACAGCCCAGAACCCAGAGGAGGATGGTCTGGAGAATGGAACGGACTCCCTTGTTCTGGACTTGCAGAGTCAGTCCACCTTTGTAATCTCTGATCGGGTCACATCTTCATCATCCTCATCCTCTTCCTGTCTGACCTCTTGTGTTTGTCCTCAGGAGACTCCAACCGGCAGATCAGCGACCTCAAGTTCAAACTGGTGAAGTCCGAACAGGAAGTCGTGACTTTGGAACAAAACGTAGGTGGAGACCCCTGCTAATGGCGAGCAGAGTCATGTGACCTGCATCTGATGGGGATGATGATCAGGGTCATGTGACATCATGGTCTGAACAGAGATATTTTTGACTAACTCTGACTCCTCCCACCAGGTCAGACTCTGACTTTGACTCCTCCCACCAGGTGGTCCGTCTGGAAGGTCAGGTGACTCGCTACAAGTTGGCGTTGGAAGGTGCAGAGAAGACGGAGGACGAGCTGAAGGTGGAGAAGAGGAAGCTGCAGAGGGAGGTGAGTCTCAGTGACAACGTTCATTTTCAACTGTTAGGTTTTTATTGATTTTAAAACTTTCATTTATTATTTATTGACCTCACAGATTTTCTTTGCCTCCCTGTCTGTCCCTCTCTGTGTCTAGCTGCGCTCGGCTCTGGACCGGGTCCAGGAGTTGTGCGTCAGTAACAACCATCTGTCGAAGCGTCTGGAGAAGATGAAGGCCAATCGTAACGCCCTGCTAGCTCAGCAGTGACAGTGCGTCCTGGCGACAGAGCACTTGATTTCATGTGCATGCAGCACCAGGCAGGTGGAGTTAAGTGAGGCTGAGTCTTCTCCTCCAACGTCTCCACCTGAATGTCAATGTGTCCATGCTGTTGACTGAGGGTAAGCCCCACGGGGGGCTTCCCTTTACTTCCCAGGAAAGGAAAATATTAAAGGAAGGAGTGAAGGAGGGAGGAAGGAAAGAAGGAAGGAAGGAAAGGAAGGAGTGAGGGAAGGAAGGAGGGAATGAGTGAAGAGGGAGGTTAGGAGGAGAGAGTGACTCCTGAATGCCTCATTAAACCTGTAAAATCATATTCATTCATTTTAACATCAACTAAAACCAATGTGTCTCTGACACCTAATGACATCATCAACCAGCAGCTTGAGGCCACACCCACTGGACAGAAGAAGCGGGCCAATCAGAGGACAAGCCAGCATCGCTTCCTGAAACTGTCGGACAGCCACGCCCATTCAGCGGTGTTGTGTGATGTCACTGCATTTGTCAGGGATGCTGCCTGAGTGGTTGCCATGGTAACAGCAGTGGGCGGGGTCGCCTCTTTAGTCCATATCATTCTGGTGATGGTGGTGACGGATCGATCAGGTCATACAGTTGATTGTTTGGCAGATGATAGTTGTTGTTGTTGTTGTTGTTGTTGACTGTAGTAAACTCATAAACTCATACAGTTTGTTTCATGGTGATGACGAAAACTCACCACAACCTCAGATCAATAATCAATCAGTAAAAATTTATTGATCATTGGTCCAAACCACAGCTTCTCTCTGGTCCAACAAACAGGAAGTGCCATATAACTCGGGGGGGGGATTCCCTATCTTAGTACTGTGAATTAAAATGGCGATAAATTCTGTTAGTCGATGTGGGAGGAGCTTCTGTGTGGCGGTTTTCGTATCGAGCCGACTGACACACACCTGCTGTCAAGATGCAGCTGCCAATCACTTCATTTAAGATGATCGAGAGGTAATGAGCTGATCGACCTGAAATCAGCTACATTTCTCAGCGTCGTCGTTGTTGTTGTGTCTCTCACACACACCGGAAGGGAAACAGTGCGAGCTTTTAGCTTTTAGCTTTTAGCTTTTAGCTCCGCCGCCACTCAGACTCTTAAAAAATGGAAAAGCGCTTCAGCTACAAGAACTACAAACACACATTAACACACATTAACACACAGGCTGTGACTGACACAACGATAACAATGACTCACATCTTTCTACAGGAGCACCGCTGTCTCCTCAGTTCGTCCAGGGATCGGCGCGTAAGGACAGGAAGTGACATCACAGAGGGGTCAGAGGTCACAACACTCAACGTAAATATCGTTAAAAGCGCGCCATGAAATAAAATACAAATACACAAATAAATGGATGTGGGTGAAATTACATTTAAAAAAAGAATTAATGTAAAAAATCAGTTAGACTTGACTTGAAAATGTCCCTCCTCCTCCTTTATATTGAAGTCTATGGGAAAATGTCCCTCCTCCTCTCTTATATTGAAGTCTATGGGAAAATGTCCCTCCTACTCTCTTATATTGAAGTCTATGGGAAAATGTCCCTCCTCCTCCTTTATACTGAAGTCTATGGGAAAATGTCCCTCCTCCTCCTTTATATTGAAGTCTATGGGAAAATGTCCCTCCTCCTCCTTTATATTGAAGTCTATGGGAAAATGTCCCTCCTCCCTTATATTGAAGTCTATGGGAAAATGTCCCTCCTCCTCTCTTATATTGAAGTCTATGGGAAAATGTCCCTCCTCCTCCTTTATATTGAAGTCTATGGGAAAATGTCCCTCCTCCTTTATATTGAAGTCTATGGGAAAATGTCCCTCCTCCCTTATATTGAAGTCTATGGGAAAATGTCCCTCCTCCTCCTCAGTAAACGTTTTCCTGATGAGTTTATGGTCTCAGTCTCTAGTTTACAGTCTTCAACACAACATGACTGGGGGTTGGGGACCGCAGCTGTGGAGGACCGCGGTCCCCAACCCCCCAGTTGCTGTTGTTGTCGGTTTTAATGAAGGTGAGTTGTGGTTTTGTTTTCAGGTTTTATTTGTTTGACGTCTCACAGTATCATCACAGTTTGGATCTGTCCCCCGCTGGAGGACACAAACCTGAGACAACAAGCCAATACATAAATAAAAGACTCACAACTGTCGACAAACAATGTTCATTTCATCCTTCACTGCTTCACCTGAACAGAAACACAAAAACAAACACACAACCAATAAGCTTCAAGAGAGTCTGGGCGTCCTCTGGTCCCCATGGCGACACACATCCTGACCTTTTATCTGTGAAGGAAAAACAATAAAGAAGTCGGTGTCTGTGTGTCTGTGTCTCTCTGTGACTCTCGTTGTGTGTCTGTGTGTTACCTGTGTGTCTCTCTCTGTCTCTCTTTGTGTGTCTGTGTTACCTGTCACACCATCTCGTACTGGTTGTTGTTGATGAATCTGGACAGACAGCAGGCCAAACTCATCCCAATGACCTGAACACAGAAGATAAACCGTAAGACTGTCCTACGCCATCATCTGTGTGTGCTGCCTTCTGATGGGCCGCTCCAGGTCTGCAGGTCCACAGGAAGCTCACTGCAGTTACACTTCCTGTGTGGACCAACGTTGTATCGTCATGGATACAGCTTCCAGTGATGTCATGGCGCCGTACCTGGGAGAAGGCGATACCAAAGGTGACCCCGGCAATGACCCCCATGTTGAGCTCTATGAAGGAGGTGACCAGCTGGTAGCAGCCCTGAGGACGCACAACAGCCAATAAGCACAGAGAAGGACTGAGGGGTGGAGCTACCCTGTGTGTCTGTGTGTGTCTCCCACCTGTTTGAAGACTTTGTGTGGAGCCATCGTTGTGTTCCTCAGGTCATCTCCTCGACAGTCGGACAAACTAACACAACAGCTGGCGGGAACTCCTCCCAGCGGAAAATACACACTGCTGAACCAGCTGGTGTAGTTATACACACCGCAGCAGTGTAACTGTAACACATAGGAAGACTCACAACACACACTGCTCATGCTCTTTGTGTTGTCTTAAAATGACACAATCATTGGGCAACAAACGTGATGACATCATTGTTGGTTTCAGGAAACTGTCGACCTCAAATGATCCATCAGTCAATGATCAGTACCGATTAGTAATGAGCGCTATTGATTGGTAATAATCAGTAATGATCATTACTGATGGCCCAAAGGTCACCTGAGGTCAGACATTACAGAAGTGACACTAACTCTTCGTTGGACGCCGTCCACCGCCAGACTGACATCGCTCCGCCCATCGTACCTCCGAACAGCATCACTGTACGAGGTCAGGAAGGTCCCTTTGATCTGAACACACACAGACAGAGAGCGAGACACACAAAGACACACACAGAGGCAGAGAGTAAGACACACAAAGAGACAGAGAGCAAGACACACAAAGACACACAAAGAGACAGAGAGCAAGACACACACAGAGACAGAGAGAGAGACACAAAGACACACACAGAGACAGAGAGACAGACACGAAGACACACAAAGAGACAGAGAGACAGACACACAAAGACACACACAGGCACACAGACACACAGAGAGACAGACACACAAAGAGACAGAGAGAGAGAGACACAAAGACACACAGACACACACATGGTCAGCTGTTAAAGTGTCATTAAGCGTCCGGTTTGTGTGTTTTTGTGTTTTCACCTCGTGGCGGAACACGAAACCGGAGATCCCAGCGATGAGTTCAGTCATGAAGACCAGAGACAGGAAGGCTGCGTACTGAGCAGGGGTCAGAGGTCAGAGGTCAGAGGTCACATGACATCACACAGATAGGCAACAGAACAGAACAGAGACTGACCAGTTTGAGCATCCACGGGCGCCCCCTACAGGTGGCGAAGCAGCCGAACAGGCCGAACACCACGATGGCCGCGCCGGTGCCCATCAGGACGTAGGGACCGTCGGAGGGGCCGCCAGAGATCAGCAGCATGTAGGGGCCCAACATGAACCTCCACCACAGACCCACACACAGCAGCACCACACCTGTCACCTGGGAGGGGGTGGAGCCAAAGCTCAGACAGCTTCGTAGACTCCATTAGAGAGGAGTGTGTGTGTGTGTGTCTGTGTGTCTCTCTCTGTCTGTTTATCTGTGTGTGTGTCTGTGTGTGTGTCTGTCTGTTTGTGCGTGTTTTTGTGTGTGTGTGTCTGTTTGTGTGTTGGGGATTCTGCAGCACATGACTCTGATTAGTTCTGACAGCAAAGTGACAAACTGACAAACAGATGAGAAGAAGAGGAGGAGGAGGGATCAAAGCTCTGATCAGAACTCTGGATCAGGACCAGGATCGTCCTGTAGAGTCTCTAAACCTTCATCATAATCTTGATTGAAACGTAACTTTAATATCCATCTGTAAACCTTAAATTAAATACAGGAACCTGGACCTGGACCTGGACCTACATCAGCTGTTTTTTCCTAAAGGAAGAATAAATGGTCTCACCCAGAAGATGAAGGTGTAGAACAGCAGCAGTGTCTTCACACAGAAGATCATTGGCCTGGTCTCCATCCTCCTATGAGCCATGATCCAGCTCCAGCACCAGGACCAGATCTAGGACTCAGTCTGTCTCTCCTCATGGAGTCCTGCTGAAGTCACAGAGAAGCGCTGTCTGATGATGATGATGTTGTTGACGAAGAGGAGGCGGAGCTGCTGTGACCTTTAATGCCAGCAGAGACGGCTCCTCCTCCATCTGACACACAGAGGTGTCTGAGGGGCGTGGTCTACACACATGAGTCTGAGAAGAGGGGGTGGGGTCTAATCTCAGCAAAAACTGCCAGTGCACTAGCTGTCTCTTCATCGTCGTCGTCGTCTTCCTCCCGTAGGACGAAGATTCCGGATGCTCTTCATCGTGTGTGGACGTGCAGGACGACACACGGTTGGTGGAAACAAACATGTGACCTTCATACTTCACACTCCGACCATACAATCAACACGGAGGTGATGATGATGAAGGACCTAGAGCTGAAGTGACACTTCAGTGTGAATGTGGCTCCGCCCTCCAAGCAGTTCTGGGCGGGGCCATAGTGAGGTCATGGCCATCAATAACATGTGGGCCTAAAAACAGAAGAAGCTGCAGAGAAACACGGTGGTTCATTTAGCCGCTATGCTAATAAACATGTTTACAGTGAAGAGACACAGCGGCGACTGACAGGTAAACAAACAAACATAAATAAAGTTCAGCCAAAGTGCAGCAGAATCTGTTTCTACGGTTTTATTTCACTGAAACACCTTCATGAATATCTACGTCACAGCAAGCGTCATGTGACCCATCATGTGACTGTGCTGGTGAACGGAGGGAAACCTTCCACTTCCTGAGTCCTGCTCGTTAGCATCAGTTAGCATGATGCAGCTAACCGTGTTACTCAGTGTGGATCAAACAATGTGTTCACTGACTCTGTGGTGTTCATTTCAAGGTCGGTGCGTGCTTGCAGTGCTGATGGTTCTCTCTTTCTCTGGTCGAGCATCTCAGACTTGAACTGACCATGGTGTGAAGCTGCCAGGCGCCACAGGAGGAACCTGCACCACAAACAACACAACATCAGTCAACAGGAAGTGGATTCATCTCCTGTCTGAGGCTGAGGTCAGATGTTGAGTACCAGTTTGGTGAAGCGGTCGCTGCAGGCATTTCGGATCCTCTCAGTTGAGGCGGGGCTGTCCAGCCTGAACGGGCCAGTGAGGCCTGACTCGGCCCGGGAGGCGCTGATGGCATCTTTGATGGCGTAGAAGACCGAAGCTGCCAGGAAGAGAGGAGGTTCACCCACCGCCTGGAGAGAAAAGACGACGACATCATTATCATCGTCATCATCATCACCCCCCCTTGATGATGATGAGGGGCGGTGGTGTCACCTTGGAGGCGAAGATGGCCTTATCGTTAGGAGCATCCCGGAGTAGAGAGACAGTCAGTTTGGTGGGAATGTCACCGAAGGCTGGAATCTTGTAGGTACCAGGTCCTCGAGTCAGGAGGACTCCGCGGGGGGAGTAATGGAGCTCCTCCAGAGTGAACAGACCCAGACCTTGCATGAAGCCCCCCTCCACCTGCAGGGACAGGAAGTGACACGAAGACCACCACAACCTCAGTGACCCCACAGCTCAACTGTGACTGACTGCCCGTTTCCTGTTTCCTGACTGACCTGTCCGATGTCAATGGCCGGGTTCAGGCTGTGACCGACGTCCATCACGATGGTGGAGTTCAGGTTCTGCAGAGACACAAAACCAGAGGCTCATCAGAGCAGGTTTAAAGTCTCTGTTGCTTCCTGTTTCCTTCACATTAAAGGTCACATCATCTCTGGTTCAGACTCATCAGTGTGGCTGTAGTTTTATTATGTAAAACAGTTTGCTGTCTTCTGGCCTTTAACTCCATTATTAATTTACTTGTTCACATATTTTAAAGTCTTATTATTTTATATGTTTTCCTTTTGAACACCTGAAGGTCTTTTATGTTTTATTATTTTCTAAAGATCCAGTTTTAATTTGGTTGGTTGTTAGCACAGACCTTGTGGGTTCCAGTCAGACAGTCGATCTCCACCTCTGAGCAGGCGACTCCGTAGGTGAAGTAGCCAAACGCTCGGCCGGAGTTGGACTCGAAGTCATAACCCAGATCAGGAGTCCTGAATGCAAAGAGGGAACAATCAGACTGTGAGACGGGCCGGATTCTGCCTTGATGGACCGGACTCTGTCCTGATGGACCTGATCACAGACTCACCTGTAAAATCCGTTGGCGCTGAGGCTGACTCTGTCAAAGTACGCCGCACTGACCTGATACCCAAAACACACCAGAATCAGCTGTCAACAACAGCACATGAAGACATCAGGATCGGGTTGCTGGGATGCCTGCTCACCCAGTCCTCCCATGATCCTTTGGGGTTTTTCGTCTTGTACGGCTCCAGTCGTTTGATGAGGACCTCGCAGGCGTTCTGCAAGGCCGCCCCGTTCAGGTCGGAGGACGCCGAGGCGGCGGTGGGGCTGGTGTTGGGGACCGTGTTGGTGCTGGTCTCTGAGATGTAGATCCTGGAACAGGGGATACCCAGAACCCGACTGGCAACCTGCGCACACGCGCACACACACAGAACTGAAATGAACCACAACTGCAATGAACCACAAACGGTGACGAAGTTGATGAGGTCAAAGGTGAAGGTTCTGGACCTGGACCATCTTGGTATGGAGTCCTTGTCCCATCTCCGTCCCTCCGTGGGTCAGCAGCACTGAGCCATCGGTGTAGATGTGGACCAGAGCTCCGGCCTACAGACACAACAACACCCTGAATCAGACCGAGTCCTTCGGAGGACCCACCCAGACCCTGAAAGCTAGAGAACCAGACCTGGTTCAGGAAGAGCGCTGTGAAGCTGATGCCGAACTTGGTGGGAACGATGGCGAGGCCTCGTTTGGTCCATCGGTTCTGACTGAAAAAAAAAAACAAAACCCAGGTCAGATCCGCTGTCGGGTCTCCACGTGGTCTCAGAGGCTGTAGGTGGATCTGAGGTACCTGTTGTAAAGGTCGACAGCAGCACGGCGCTGCTGGTACTCAGACCGGGACAGGCACTCCTCCCAGCAGCGGTCCAGAGTCAGCTGGTCCAGGATCTGGTTGTAGGGTGTAGAGTCGCCTTCCACGTATAGGTTCAACCGCCGCACCTCCTCGGCCGGCCTCCCCAGACTCTGAGCTACATCCGTAATCCAGCTCTCGGCTATCATCATGCCCTGCGGGCCGCCGAAGCCTCGGAATGCTGTGTTGGACGGCAGGTTGGTGCGACACAGGAAACCTCGACCACGAACGTTTGGCACATTGTACGAGTTCTCCATGTGGAACAAAGCGCGCTCCATAACCTCCACGATCACAGACACCAGCATTCATTAACATCCTATTAACATCTAATTAGCATCTCATTAACATCTCAGTGATCACTCACCGACAGAGACAAGTCCATTGAGTTTCCAACATTACTGAAGTACGACACATCCAGAGCTACAACATGACCAGAATTCAGATAACCAACCTGGAGGAAGACGGGAAGAGAGGAGGAGGAAATGGTGGTGATTAATCAGTCACAGATTTATAGCATTTGTTTACAGCTGACTAAGTACAGACAGACAGACAGAGATCTGTCTGTCTGTCTGTCTGTCTGTCTGTCTGTCTCTTTGTGCCCCCCCCAGCAGGCGTCGTCCCACCTTGTATTTCCCGTAGAACGGGTGTCGTCCTCCGGTGATCAACATGTCCTCGTCTCTGTCCAACATGCACCTGATTGGCCGCTGCAGCCTGTAGGAAACATCCGTCAGCTTCCTGTCCGCAGGTAACCATGACAACACACTCCATGACTGACTTGTGACCAACTACCTACTTTTTTGCTGCCACGGCGACCACAGTGGACAATATGATGGTCCGACTCTCCTTCCCTCCAAAGGCTCCGCCCATCCTCTTCACCCGAACCACCACTCTGTTGGAGGCCACGCCCAACGCCTTCGCCACTAGAGCCTGAACACGGCAGTTATAATAATTACCCCCTGTGTGATTACCCTGGGGTTATTGTTTCCAGGATAATAACCCCCTGTGTATTACCTGGGTCTTGGAGGGGGTCTGTGTGGACACGAACAGCTCCATCTCTCCATCTTCTCGGGGAACAGCCACAGTCACGTTGGTCTCCAGGTAAAAATGTTCCTGCCCTCCGATGTGCATCTCCCCTGAAGGAACCAATCAGAGATCAATAACTGCCAATCAGTAATCACTATCTGACCTCCAGGAACCGGTCCTACCCTCCAGGGTGTGATCGGCCCGTTTAAACCCCGCCACCAGGTCTCCTCTCTGGAGGGTTCTGGTTGGCTGATAGAAGGACTGGGTTGCGATGGCCTCCTGTCAATCAAACCAACGAGAGAGTTGGTTAGTTTGTTTCTCAGCGCTGATGTGGTGACATTCTGACATCACAGCGAAGCTGATGGCGTGACTTTGTGACATCACAGAGCACCCGATATCAGGACGTGGTGATATCACAGGGCTGCGGTGCTCACCTGGATGGTGATGACAGGCTGCAGCTCTTCGTACTGGATCTTGACAGCCTTGGCGGCTCTCTGAGCGTGGAGCTGAGTGTCGGCTACCACGGCACCGATGATGTGGCCCACACAGGTCACCTGTGGACAGGAAGGACAGGTCAGCCACCTGGCAGAGTCACAAATGAGTCATTAAACCACAGAAACACACCTGGCGGTCAGCGAAGACGGTATCGTCGTATTCGATGGGCCCAGTGACGTTGGACCCGGGAACGTCCGCTGCAAACACACAACAGACGACGCCGGGCAAACGCTCGGCCGCTGAAGTGTCAATGGAGCTACAACACACACCTGAGTTAGACTGACAGGTATGTGTGTGTTCCAGGTGTGTGTGTGTGTGTTAGACTCACATGATGCGGGCGTGAGCTTTGCTGCTGGTGATGAGCGACAGGTAGAGCTCGTTCTCGTACAGCGGCACATCATCGCAGTAAACCGCCTCACCTGTTGCCTGCTTCAAGGCTGACAGGTGCATCATGGGACGGCCAACCACGTCGTCCTGGGTCTGCGCCTCTGGCACCGCCTGAAGGAGAAACATGGAGTCAAACCTGAACACCAAAACCAGGTCTGGTCTGAGCTGGACTGCCTCTGTACCTGGTACACCTGGACACTGGACGGCGTCTGTGGGTGGTAGATCTCGGTGGCGCTCAGACACTCTGATCCCACCTCCTCCACGGCCACGCCCTGATGATGAAAGATGTTAGATTCAGTGATCCTGGTTCAGGTCCCGGTCCAGAGACCAGATCAGATAAACTGTCTGACCTGCAGTCTGAGCTTCTGCAGCACCGTCAGGTAGAACTTGTAGAAGAGACTGAGGGCCAAAGTTTGGCGGTAGGTCACCATACCGCCTGGCACAGAGGGGTCAAGGGTCATCTCCTGAGCCAACGAGGAGCAAGCCTCCTCCAGTAGCTCCGCCTCCCAACACCTGGATGACATCAGAGTGAGACACTCGCTTCCTTCATCGCTCAAACCTTCATCTCTGTGTCTGTTACCTTCCCAGGAGTCTGCCCGCCGTCTTCTTCACCAGCACCGTAGTTGCCGCCATCCCGCCGTAGCTCATCCTCAAGTCCTCGACGATGTTGGTCCCCGGACTGAAGGTGACGCTCATCGCCGCAGTGACGATGCTGATGTCATCCTCACGGCGAGAGGATTGTTTGAAGGCAGAGACAAACTGAGTCTGAGGCGGGAAAAGAACTTTGTTGTCAGAGTGTGAACATCAATTGATACAGATCAGTAACTGTGGTTACTTGGTTGCTAAGTGACGGACAATGGTTGCTAGGTAACTATCAGTGGTTGCTCAATAACTTAGGGCGATTGCCATGGTGATGCTGTGTGTACCTTCTTGCTGTATGGGATCTCTATGGAAACCAGGATCTCCTGCGGCCGCACAGCTGTTTTCCTGTAACCCGTGAAGAAACCATCGTCCATCTGAACCTGCCGGCTGCCGTCTGGCACATGGGGTCAAAGGTCAACACCAGCCTTCCATTACAACAAACACACCGTGGCCTTTAAGGGCCACAGGACTTATGAACATTCTGATGTGTGTGGTGAATATGAAGGAAAGGTGGTGTGACAGTGAACACACGTTTACAGGCAGAAACAATGACAGCAGTTTGGACAGAAGGTCAGAGGAATGCCTCCTGTGTGTGTGTGTGTGTGTGTCTGTGTGTGTCTGTGTGTTACCCTTGTCCATCAGAGTGAGTTTGCAGCCAGCTGCCATGAAAACAGGGTTGAGGTCAGAAATGGGACTGGCTGTCATGATATTTCCACCAACAGCCTAAAAAGAAAAACACAACACAAACATTGTCATCATGTGGTCATTACAATTGTGTTTTCGTTTGTTGTTAGTCTCTTAATATATGAAGAATAGAAGAAGGACGGGTGGTAACCATGGTAACCACCGCATCACCTCTAAACCGACTGATATGACTCAGGGATTCAAACCGGGAGCCCCGATGGGACACACACTCACCGCTACGTTGCGTATTTGCTGCCCAGCAAACCAGCGCAGCTGCTCCAGGACGGCGAGGAAGACTTCATTCTGATGAGGAGGAAGAGTGTTCACCGCCTGCCTCAGAACCGCCCCCACCTGGCTGAGGGTGCACGCCGCACCGAACACGATACCTGAAGCAACAGTCAGTAACTGATTCTGTCCACAAAAAAACATCAGCTGATGTATCAGTGATCCTCACCGTCCTCAGCGTGAGTCACTGCGTTCAGCTCAGGGATGAAGGTCGGAGCCAGGACCACCGGATACAGCATGTTCTTAAACTTCACCTCGATCCCTGGACAGGAGCACACTGTGACTGATCCAAGCTGAACTGAACTAAACTAAATGTGTGAGGGGAGCGTGAGACGCAGACTGACCCACTTCAGTGTTGCCCACCACCACTCGGGCATCTGGGTGTTTCCACCTCAGCTGCAGAAACTCCTCCAGACTGCTGGGCTGCAGCCACACCACCCGGTCGCCACGGAAACACAGCGAAGGCGACACCTGAGTTTTGGTGAGTAACTAGATGGAAGGAAGTAAGGAAGTAAGTGAGGAAGGTAAGAAGGAAGGAGGGAGGAGGTCATCACCATCTTCAGCCCAAATCTGAAACAAAACTAAATGGTGTGATGTTGTTTACCATGAGCTCTGGAGGGAAAATCACTTCCTGCGTGGGATCAAACGGAGCAAAGTCCGCCGCATCGAACAGAGATGACGTTTCCTGCAGACAATTAGATCAGAAACTCTTAAAAATCTGCTGTAAAACACCTCAAATCCAAACTGACAGGAAGGGATGGACGTACATCCAGCCCGTCCTCTGACGTCATCCCTGCTCCATCACCATTGGTCATACAGCAGCCATTTTCCCGCCCTTTGCCGCCACAACAACCCCCTTCCTGGAGGCAGAAACACAACATGAGTGTGTGTTTAATGTGGATGTGGAGTGTTGACGGTGTGTGTTCCTCACCACAGTGAAGGTCTTGTATCCCTCCAGGATGGGCCGGTATCCAGTGCA
>CM068496.1:157500-170000 GCA_034769265.1 Remorina albescens
GATGAACGTAAGGACTCTGTCCTCCTTTGGTTCATTTCCTCTGACACAGCAATACAACTTTTCTGACAAAATCAATTCAGGACAAAGTGGGCACAGTTCACAGCTCTGTTGATATCTGCACAGTAAACTGAGCCAACGTATAGAACCTACGTTTCCTCCTCAGGTACGTCAGCAGGCCCATTTCTGGATCTGGATTCCTCTCCACAACCTGCACACAAGCAATCACACTGATGATGAAGAATCAGCAACATTTCTCTTCCATAAATCATCATTTAAAGTTAAAATGAACACACTTCTGTCTGTGATTCTTTGGATTTATTTAAATGACTGACTGACTTTCATCAAATGAAACTCTTTATTCTTTTTATTCTGCCTTTTTGTATTTCTGCTTCTTTAAAGCTCGCTAATTGTTTTGATGTCTCTTTAATACATTTCTTTAGTTTTTGCCGATTCTGAAACATTTCAGATTCAGATGAAAGCAGCTGTTTAGAAATGTTCCTGTGTTTGGACCATCATTATCATTATTATTATTATATAAACACCATGAAGTTAAAGTGATCATCAGGAACATTAAGGCTAATAATTCAATAATTCTGTTCTATAGATTCTTTCTTAAAATGCATATTGAAATGATAACACAGAAGTTTTAACTTTTGCTGTTTTTCTCATTTGAATATTCATCTTTTACCTTCTGGCCGTTCACGAAAAAGATGAGCTTGTCAGACCCGGACCGGGTCTCGGTGCAGGCTATGGTCCGGTTCATAGCTGGTCCTGAGTGCTGAATGATCCAGTTGGCTGCGGCTCCGGAGGACTCTGTGGAGGGTTAGGCATATGACCTGCAGCCCCGCCCCCCGGACACACTGGGATCAAGGTCCGATCTGATTGGTTTAAACTCAGGAATGACGTCAGGTGACCAGAGCTCATAACCATGAGACCCGCTGTCTGAATTACCTTTTATTATTACATATAACCTCATTTAAAATATTAAAACTGGTCTGTTTGGACTCTGCAGGACTGAAACAGACCACAGGAAGTCCTGCAGAAGGCGTCCAACAGTCAATCATCCATAATAATAAAGACCATAAAATAACAAACCTCTCTGAGATCAACATATATTCAAACGATTCCGGTCATCTTTAAACTGAGACCGACAGCATTTGGTGTGAAACATTCTTCATTTGTGTCGCTCAGTCATGTGTTTCAGCTGAGAAACGATTGGTCTCAGTTGATCTGGAGCAGTCTGAGAACCAGAGTCCACCGGAGACTGCCTTCCTGCTAGTCTCCAGTCAGTCCCACTAACTGGAAGGAAACGGTCCAGTTCTGACTGAGCACATCATGTCACCTCAGGCAAGACAAAGATCTTATACCTACGGGGCCTCCAGACCCTGATGATCCAGATTCAGAAGGTCCAGACCCTGATGATCCAGATTCAGAAGGTCCACACCCTGATGATCCAGATTCAGAAGGTCCACACCCTGATGATCCAGATTCAGAAGGTCCAGACCCTGATGATCCAGATTCAGAAGGTCCAGACCCTGATGCAGTTTGATTTGTTATAATGAACACGTGAACCAACTCGTCATTACTCACATCAGAACAAAGACTGAGGTCTGGGCTGTTTTAGTTCCTATTTCACTTCCTCAAAACATGAAGGGAAGTGTCGCGCGCACACACACGCACACAGAAAACATTGTTAATTGCTTTCACCATTAATTGATTTTTAATTCATCTGTTCGGGATCAATGCGAAAAACAATGAGTCCTATCTTGACTGCTCTTATTTTGAAAAGGTTTCCATCATGTCTTCTTTTTTAACAGAGACACCGCTGTGCCGTCGCTCCCCCTGACCTCCCAGTGTGTCCACACCTGCCTGTCAGGACGTCCTCCTCCTACGACGCCTCCACCAGGTGAAAGCCTCCATTCTCTTCTTTCAGCCTATCCCTCTTCCTGGCCTGGACCAGGTTGAAGACCACAGCGCCCAGCGTGTTCCTGTTCTGGCTGCAGCTCCGCCCACCGCCACGCTCCATGAAACTGGACCGCTCCTCTGCGTTGCTGACGAAAAAGGTGCGCACCTGGCGGACCAAGATAGAGGCGTCAGAAACAAAGAGCTTCCTGTCGACCGTCGTCTCTATGACTCACCTTCCCTTGTCGCTCACTGATGCCTTTGATGTAAATGCTCCCTCTGAGCTGACGTAGGAAGCCGCGCTCCTCCAGAATACAGCTGGTGGACTCTGGGACCTGGGTGGGGTCCATTCTGTTACCAATGTCACACAAAGACCCTGCCCCCCTCTCACAGACAGGTGAGCTCACCTGAATCCTCCCGTTGACTCCAGTGCTCTCCATCCTGCTCGCCATGTTCACTGTTGTCCCCCAGATGTCATACTGAGGTTTGGTGGCGCCGATCACGCCTGCAATAACGGCACCGTGAGCGATTCCTGTAGATGATATCAATATGAAACAAGAATCTTTCCAAATATCTAAATAATTTATTAAACCCGAAGAATGAATCGGTGGCACAAACCGACTCGGAGCTGGAAGCTGTTTCCTGTCTGAGTGTTGATTTGCTTCAGCGTTTCCTGCATGGCCAGAGCGAAGAGGACGAGATCAGCCAGGTGAATCCAGTCGTCCTCACACTTCTGAACACAAACACAAACACCACCACCACAATAACAACAAGACACACAATCAGTCCCACTTCTTCTTCTCTGACTCAGATTTAAACCAAAGACTGAAACACAAACCTTTCTGTCCGGAGACAGACCAGACGCCGCCATGTAGGAGCTGCCGATGGTTTTAATCTTCTCCACCTCCTGGAAGAAACACTCATCCAACAACTGCACGCACACGCACACAAACACACACACACACACACACACACACACACACACACACACACACACACACACACACACGCAGGCATGCACACATAATTTAAAAAGTTACAAATCAAAATTTTTTACATAAAAAAAAATAAACTTGAAATAAATATGTTAAAACCTGATTGGTCTGTGTGTGTCTGTGTGTGTGTGTGTGTGTGTGTGTGTGTGTGTGTGACCTCATCAAAGTCACTGATGATGTGGTTGAGGAGGCGGAGACACTCGACATGTTGATGAATCACTTCCTTCTTCCCGTAGAAATTGGAGAATCCCGGCAGCGACGCAAACAGGACGCCGACTCGCTCGTACGATTCTGAGTACAACTCCTGAACACAAAACGCACACTATGACAACAATTGACCACAAGGACACACCAGACCAGACAGCCCCTGAATGCACCGCACTGACACATCTGCGGACAGGTGAGCCTACCTCATTGTTGCGGTCTCTCTCCAGGAAGTGCTGGGCGACGTGGGCGGGCAGGATGTTGAGCAGCAGACACTCATTATGTTCCCTCAGCTCCTTCATGTCCTCCACTTCCTTTCTCGCCTGGAGACGCCACAGGAAGTCCAGCCGGGCCGTCGCCTCCAGCTACCAACAAAGAAGAGCACATAAGTGACTGATTTAGTCTAATCTGAGTAGATCCCAGGAGATCCCAGGAGAACTCACGTGTCTGCTGTTGTAGAGCACGGCGCCAACAAACATCACCATTAGAACAACACAAAGTCCCTTCCTGCACAACTGCTGAGTCCTGGCAGACACAAAAAGACCCACAAACAGCTAGCTTAGCATCAGACAGGTCAAAGGTCACAGCTAACAGGCCTGTGTCACTGAGGTCACCTGTTCGTCTCAATGAGGTAGCTGTAAAGGGCGGCGGCCATCAGGAGCACGGCGAGCTTCAGCACGCAGCTCAGCCGGAGGAACACCGCACAGGTAACCATGGCAACCACACCACTCAGCACCATGTACTGTAAACAGGGAGAGGAATTACACCACCACGTCAACACCACGTCAGTGATGTCATGAGGGTCACGGGGGCTCACCTCTGGATGTGTACAGATGTTGATGTCAGGCTCGGTGGAGGTGGGCGGAGTCAGCAGGGAGTCACTGCTGTAAACGGGAACGTCTGAGGAGTCACACCACAGCTGGAGGAAAGGAGGAAAGGAGGAATGAAGAAAGGAAAGGAGGGAGGGATGAAGGAAGGTAGGAATTTTTAAACCTTAAAGTTGCTTCCTTTGCTCTTTGAGGAGAAACTCACAATGTCTGAGGAGGCGACGCCGAAATTGACTGCGATGGCGGTGAGCGTGAGCAGCGTACGGGCGCTACTGGTTTCATGAATCCAGCAGCAGAGTGACTGAAGAGGGGCAGGGCAACGTTTAAACTCCTCCCCCAGGGTGAGCAACAACAGCAGCGAATAAATGGAAACGCTGATGAGGAACTGGACAACCATTGGGCACAATCTGGACAGGAAGAGGAAACAGGAAGTGAGAAGCTGCTGGACCTTGTCAGACAGGAGACAGAGGGATTGTGGGAGTAGGTGTTCAATATCAGGTGAGGTGGACAGACAGACAGAGGTGTACCGTGGTGCAGGTATCAGGACTTGAACGGCCATCAGCAGCAGGAGCAGGATGAATGAACAGACCATGTTGGACTTGAAGAGCTCGTCTCTCATCTGGGAGAACTGAGGGACAGAACCAGGACCATCAGTATCCCCAAACCTCAGTCCACCTGAGAACCAGGTCCAGGACTCAGACTCACCTTTCCCTCCATGTGGGAGTCTTTGAACACCTGAGTGAAGGTGGTGATGTGCTCATTCCTCATTTGCTCGCTGCTCCGGACCTCCATGGCCTGACGGATCCTCTTGTTGACTTCCTGTGATCCCGACTTCAGAGCCGCCATCTGATTGGGCAGCTGGGTCAGGGAGCCATCTGTGAACGTGGCGAGGATCTATGGGGCGTGACATGGAGAACATCAGACATCACGAGGTCCACAAAGTCACAGATGTTACAGAAGTTTGGTCCTCACAAAGTTCATCCTCAGGATGTCTCCGAACGGCAGCTCTGCGCTCCAGGTCGTCATCTCATCATAACTGGTGCGCCTCATCCTTCGTGGCTCCACCTCTTCCCACGGCGCCGGGCGGATCAGGAACGTGTCGATGTTGTGTTTCCGTAGCAGCTCATTACGCTCCTGGCCATGACCCGCCTCCGTCTCGTAGAGTCCGCCCAGACAGTCCAGCGTGGCCCTGGAGATGTGGATCTGGCTGAGGACCCACAAGAACCTTCATGACATTTTACCCTCAAACTCAAACATGAAGTGTCTCCTCATTTAGAGCTCCGATTCTCAGATCAGAGTTTATTGTATTGACAGAATGAAGTGTGTCTGTCTGACCCTGGCAGCCCTGCAGCCTCCAGACTGTTGGCGATGTCAACGTCCCAGCTCCAGATGTCAAACTGCCACTTCTGCAGACCCAGAATTCCACAGAGAACCGATCCGGAGTGGACCCCGATCCTCATGTCCAGCTCCTGCGGCAGTTCCTGACGCACAAACCTGCGACACGTTAACGTGTGCATTAGTTTCCTGTCAGCGGCGTGTTGAGTGTGACATCAGCTCATCTTTTACCGAATGGTGTTGATCATACTGAGGCCCATTTCCACGCAGCAGCGGGCGTGGCCTCTCTGAGGCTCCGGGACCCCTGACACGCAGTAATAACAGTCCCCCAGGATCTTTATCCGCAAACACTGATGCTCCTGAACGCAGCACAAACAGGAAACACACAGCAGAGCATGTCAGGGACAACTACATTTAAAAAGGGGAAGTAGGCAGCTCGACTGGTGGTTAGAGCGCATTGCGTTGTGGTGGTGTCCCAAGTCCGTTCTGACCCGGGCTCTGTGCCATAAAGTCGTTCCCCTCTTTTCCTGTTTCATGTCGGCCTCTCTGCGACTTGCTGGTCAAAATGAACGCTTAAAAAGCCCAAAAATAACATTCAAGATAAACAACAGACAACTAATAAAGGTAGCAGAGAAGATGGAGTGGTAGCCATGGTAATCTGACCTCAGCCAGCCTGTCGAAGCGTCCGAAGAGTTCGTTAAGAGTTTTAACGAGCTCCTGAGCAGAAAGAATCAATGAGAGAGAGGTGAAGCCAATGATGTCAGCAAACAGGATGCTGCGGGAACAGGAAGTACAAGGAAGTTAATGAATTAAAATCAGGAAGTAAGATTGTGTATATTCAACTTCAGGTTTGAGATAAAGTCGGTGTCACCTGACGTCTTTGTAGTGGTGGATGTAGATCTTGTGGAACTGCTGAGGCAGCAGATACTCGTCCACAGCAGCCATGTCGGCAATCATCTCCAGGACCAGGAAGCGAGGCAGGATGGACATAACCAGACGCTCCTGCAGGACACAAACACACAGCGGTGAAATGAAAAGGCTCACCTGATGTTCCAGGTGCGTCTCTACCTGTCGGCGGTTCTCTCTCTCCAGCCGGACTCGTCCCTCGATGCAGCGTCTGGTCTCCAGGAAGGACAGTCTCTGAGTTCGGTCCGACAGGTAGTGGATGAACAGACCCGCCGTGTTCATGGCTAAGTACAACAACGCCTTCGCCAACACCTGCACAGGTAGAACACTGTGAGAGGGAGAAGGAGGGAAGGAAGGAAGAAAGGACAGGCCAACCTTTCTGAGGTCAGTGTTGTGGTAATGGCAGCAGACGTCCACAAGCAGGTGCAGGGTGGATGTGGTTGTCCCAGCGAGGATGGACCAGAGCAGGGGGAGGCGCAGCAGGTTGTAGGTGGAGAACAGGGTGAAGAAGACGTACCAGGACTGATTGCTCTCCGCCCAAACCAGGACCCCGACCAGAACCTGGACCGTCTGAGACAGCCAGCTCGCCAAAGACAGGGACCTGAGAGAGACAGAGACAGAGACAGAGACAGGGACCTGAGACACAGACAGAGACAGAGACAGGGACCTGAGAGAGACAGAGACAGAGACAGACAGGGACCTGAGAGAGACAGAGACAGAGACAGGGACCTGAGAGAGACAGAGACAGACAGGGACCTGAGAGAGACAGAGACAGAGACAGGGACCTGAGAGAGACAGAGACAGAGACGGGGACCTGAGAGAGACAGAGACAGAGACAGACAGGGACCTGAGAGAGACAGAGACAGAGACAGGGACCTGAGAGAGACAGAGACAGAGACAGACAGGGACCTGAGACACAGACAGAGACAGACAGGGACCTGAGAGAGACAGAGACAGAGACAGGGACCTGAGACAGACAGAGACAGAGACAGAGACAGAGACCTGAGACACAGACAGAGACAGACAGGGACCTGAGAGAGACAGAGACAGAGACAGAGACAGGGACCTGAGAGAGACAGAGACAGAGACAGGGACCTGAGACACAGACAGAGACAGACAGGGACCTGAGAGAGACAGAGACAGGGACCTGAGAGAGACAGAGACAGAGACAGACAGGGACCTGAGAGAGACAGAGACAGAGACAGGGACCTGAGACACAGACAGAGACAGACAGGGACCTGAGAGAGACAGAGACAGGGACCTGAGAGAGACAGAGACAGAGACAGACAGGGACCTGAGAGAGACAGAGACAGAGACAGAGACAGGGACCTGAGAGAGACAGAGACAGACAGGGACCTGAGAGAGACAGAGACAGAGACAGGGACCTGAGACAGACACAGACAGAGACAGAGACAGACAGAGACAGAGACAGAGACAGAGACAGAGACCTGAGACACAGACAGAGACAGACAGGGACCTGAGAGAGACAGAGACAGAGACAGAGACAGAGACAGAGACAGGGACCTGAGACACAGACAGAGACAGACAGGGACCTGAGAGAGACAGAGACAGGGACCTGAGAGAGACAGAGACAGAGACAGACAGGGACCTGAGAGAGACAGAGACAGAGACAGAGACAGGGACCTGAGAGAGACAGAGACAGAGACAGGGACCTGAGACACAGACAGAGACAGACAGGGACCTGAGAGAGACAGAGACAGAGACAGAGACAGGGACCTGAGAGAGACAGAGACAGAGACAGGGACCTGAGACACAGACAGAGACAGAGACAGGGACCTGAGAGAGACAGAGACAGACAGGGACCTGAGACACAGACAGAGACAGACAGGGACCTGAGAGAGACAGAGACAGAGACAGGGACCTGAGAGAGACAGAGACAGAGACAGACAGGGACCTGAGAGAGACAGAGACAGAGACAGACAGGGACCTGAGAGAGACAGAGACAGAGACAGGGACCTGAGAGAGACAGAGACAGACAGGGACCTGAGAGAGACAGAGACAGAGACAGAGACAGGGACCTGAGAGAGACAGAGACAGACAGGGACCTGAGAGAGACAGAGACAGACAGGGACCTGAGAGAGACAGAGACAGAGACAGGGACCTGAGACACAGACAGAGACAGAGACAGGGACCTGAGACACAGACAGAGACAGACAGGGACCTGAGAGAGACAGAGACAGAGACAGAGACAGGGACCTGAGAGAGACAGAGACAGAGACAGGGACCTGAGACACAGACAGGGACAGAGACAGGGACAGGGACCTGAGACACAGACAGAGACAGACAGGGACCTGAGAGAGACAGAGACAGAGACAGGGACCTGAGACACAGACAGAGACAGACAGGGACCTGAGAGAGACAGAGACAGAGACAGGGACCTGAGACAGACAGAGACAGAGACAGGGACCTGAGAGAGACAGAGACAGAGACAGACAGGGACTGGTTCTGAACTACAGTTCCCAGTATACCTCAACCGTTCCGATGACATCACCACCTCCCTCCTGGTCAGAGCGAGCGCACAGATTCCCGCCCACAGGATCACCAACAGGCCGGCCAGCCAATCACTAGAAGCGTTCAGCAGGAAGAAGATGATTCTGGCGAGGATGTCGATGACGTTGGTGACGATGAGAGACGTTTGTCTCTGACCAGATGAAAACTGCTGATACAGCTGCTCCAGGTCCAGCGATCTGGTGCGTTCAATATAATCATGTAAAAGTGAGGTAATTTATGACAACGCTCCAATTTTCAGATTAAGATGTTGATGTTTTGGTGAAGGTGAAGAAAAGGTCATGTGACTCATGATGCTGCTTGTGTCTTTACTTGAAGGTGAGCTGCAGAGCGGGAATGAAGATGCCTCGCACTGTCGAGCCCACAGACACAAAGAAATCGGTGTCACCCATATGGTCGAGTTTTGTCGCTGATGCCGTGGTGACCCTCGGGGACACCGGTTGGATTCGAGCAGCTGAAGAGCGTCGCTTCTGCCACAATGTTCCAGAAGACACCTTGGCACGGATCTGCCTGAAAGACAAAAGTCAGGGGAACCTGGCCGATGACATCACTGACCATACCTGTTGATGACATCACTATCTGTACCTATTGATGTCAGCGATGTAGGCGTCGGTGACAGTGATGCGGTGCCTCCCCCTCTCCAGGCCCCCGGCGAGCCTCAGCGAGTACAGATTGTGCTGGTCGATGACGTTTCTGACAGCGTTCTGCCACAGCAGCTGTTTCCTCCTCAGACTGGGGGCGGGGCTTATGTTGGTACTAAAGGAGATGTCACTCGTCTGCCGTGTTGCCTTACAGTTGCCATTCTCCAGCACGCCACGGTCATCATCCATGATTACCAGAGCAGTGAGAGCAGCCAGTCTCTTCTGCAACCTGATTGGTGAAGGAAGTTAAATGAGCACATTTTTAAACAACCACCACCACCCAGTGAATACCTCCAGCACTCACGCTCATCAACCTTCAGTTATGTTGTCAACAGTCTGGATGTCCAGTTGATCAGATTGTCTCTTTGCCAGGACACTGAGGGACTTCCTCTGGGCCGGGTGTCCTGGACTTGGGTCAGATCCAGCTTCAGGCCTAAAAATGATCAGATTACAGCATAATGACCTGCTGGTGTTGCGTGTGATTGGTCCAGATGAAGAGGGACGGAGCAGCAACCTCACGCCTCCATCAGTGATGATGATCCTGGTCCTCCGTCTGTTTCAATCCTCAGTTTTAAAAATCAGTTTATTTCTCCGTTTCTGTTATTCCTTCTTTTATATTTCACTTCCTGTTCATTTTCCTTCTCTAATAGACACGCCCAGCTTGTTTCTTCAAACATCCTCATCTGCATTTCATCTTAAATCCCACGTAAAGATTCTCAATCAACATTTATTCATTCAAACGTGTTCATGTGGAGTTTAACATGAACCGTCACTCCTCAGGTCCTTTAAGACGAGTCTTTAAATTCAGTGTTTTAGTTCTCAAATCTTCTGTTCCCACATATTTCACAACACCTCTTATAGAAACCTGCAAAAAGTCAAATTAAAACAAAGAAAATAAAAATAAAAAAAACAGGATTACAGTAGATAAAACAAATCTGTTGAATTTACCTTCGTGGTGGGAAAACTCGACATGATCAAAACACGGAGGTTTGTCCATAATCCTGTGAAACAGAGACAGAGCAGAGAAGAAGAGAGGCGGTGGAGGTTGACACAAAGGAAGACCAAGACAGAAACATTGCAGGACAGACCACGGGACGGAGACAGAGGAGGACCAGCAGATGTCAGTGTGAGTTAATCCCAGCAGGAATCCCTGAAACAGAGACAAATAGCTGCTCATTAATAGGACAGATTAACTGACTGTGCGTTCAGGTGCATGATGGGATTGGCCGACATCCAACCAGGTCAGATTGTGTTGGATTGTGTGTTTAGTTTGTACAGCAGAAACAAGAACTGGATGAAAATAAAACCTGAGCGGGCAAAACATCAAATTCCTTAAAAAAATAAATGATTAAATTCTACAAAGAATCAGGAAATAAATCAAAAGGTCAGACCGCCTCTGAAGGAATGTCCCAGAGGGACACACTTTAAGGACTATCCAGGACAGTCAAATACTTTCACCATCTCCCAAAACATTCCAGGACATTGCAAAATTCTAAAGAATATTTTCAAAAGGCTACAAGACTTAAATGTTTACACATCTCACAGATGTAAAAACTTAAAGATGTTCAAACTATTCATCCCAATTTTGTCCTAAATTCACACAAATGTTCCCACAAATGTCCTAATAACATAAAAACACAGAGACAGCCTGAGGCTGCAGGGAAACATGGTTTTTCTCTTTTTATTTCAAAAACAATCCAGTAGAAGGTGCACTTACAGGAACAACAGTGAGACTGTAAAACACACACACACACACACACACACACACAAAACTGGAACACCCTGTGACTGCATGGTCGTCAGGGAATAAAATGAAAACATGTTTTCTTAAATGTAGCACGTAATGTTGTCATGTTTGACCTTAAAGGTCAAAGGAAACGCATCATCAGCTCATCAGATGATTAAAGCCTGACTGGAGTCAAAGACGGAGTAACATAGTAATAACTTCAAACAGAGTCTCTTTACCATCATACTAAATAAATAATGTGTTTATAATAAACAGACCGAATTATTTTCATTATGTTTGATGTCATCGTCTGGCTCTTTAACTCTGTTCCAGTTGTCAATTTTTTGATCTTTATTTAGAATTAATTTGAGAATTTATTCTTCTTATAAATGGAGGCATCAGAAAGAGGAAGACGTCACAGAGCAGTAAATGGCTGATCACTGATCCTACCCTGAAGCTGGCAGATCTGAAGCTGCCCTTTCTGATGTCACAGCTGCATCTACCAATCACCACCCAGGAGCTGGTGATGTCATCAGCAGAGAACCATTTGTATTAGCCATGTCTGAAATGTTCAGTATGCTTTTGGATGTCCCCACAGCTGCTGATGGCATCACCGCGGTGGCTGAGGGGGACGTGAAACTCTGACCTGAAGACGTTAAAACAAACACAAACACACACACACACAGAGAGCTGAAGGAAATGAAGTCAGAAATACCACAAATACAAAACAATTTCAAGATGTTTTCTCAAATCATTAAATTGTTTACTTTAAATGTTTTTCTCAGAAAAAAGTTTGTTGAATTTTGATGTCAACCTGTTAATTTAAGTCTTTTACAGCTACAATGAGACTTTTCTGTTATTTAAACTACTTTTGAACAGATTCAGACTTCATGACCGTCACCATCCTCACACTCACTGTGCTTTAGAGATAAAATGTAATAAGTTAAAAGTGGTCGTTGGCATTCAGCACTGTGGCAAGAAACATGGCACACAAGACCGGTACTAAATAAATATACAATAAATAAACACTGTTGGTTCGGCTGTGACTTCGGTCCACGTCTGAGGTCTGACCTCTGACCGGCTCAGGTGTGTGTCGGTGTTATTTAATGTTCTTCAGCAGGGAGGTGCGGGCGTTCACCACGGCCTTGAACGCATCTTCACTGCCGGGTGCCACACATTTATCCGGGTGCAACAGGACCGCCAACTTCCTGTATGCTTTGTTCACCTCCTCCCTGCAAAGAGGCGTGAACTAAAGTCAGAGCCAAACAGAGGAGAGGCGTGACGACTGAAAGTGTTCAGAACAGATGACCAAAGAAAGGATCGTCAGTGTAAACATAATTCTGTTATCTTGTTCATGATCATTTACATACATTATTTTAGTAGCAGCAGTTTTTTTGTTCACAAAATAATTTTTTCCACCATTTGTAAAATTTCC
>CM068496.1:177500-215000 GCA_034769265.1 Remorina albescens
GGGAGTCAGAGCGCCACCGACTGGACACAGGAAGTGTCCCCTCATAACACAAACATCGTCTGATTGACGTGATATCAACAGGCTTAATAACATCAAACCTTCAGACAAACTGTGTTCAATCATTTATTCAGAGTTATAATAAAAATTCATGTGAAAGAACGATACAGAACAAATTCTAAGGAAAATAAGAAATCAACAAAAGAAATGACAGTGGAAGCAGTTTCTAATTTCAACTTACTGAGCTCCATGAAAACAGAAGATTTTAAAATTCAAAGAATTTAAGAAGAAAATATCAGCAAAATAAAAACTGAATCAAACTCAACGTTGCATTCTTACTTTTCCTTTACTTTTAATTTGAATAAAAAAAGACAGATTATAAAAGTGTGACACACCAAGTGGCTTCACCTGGTGCCTCATCTGCAGGTTCAGTTGCCATGACGACCTTTTATTTCACATCTGATGGACAACAGAGAGCAATAACTAATATCATCTACAGTCTTGAACCTTCCCCCTGCGTTTCTTTAAGTGTTTGGGGGGAATTAATGACACTAGTCATTTCCTGAAGTCACCAAGTTCTTCTTCTGGTGTGTCACATTAACATTACGGCAAGATAAAAAAAAGATTGTGTTCACTTTTCTACCATATTTCTAATTTTACTGGAAAATTTTACCTCAAAGATCAAGTTGACAGGAAGTCAGTTCAACAAAGGTCAAGATGTTAAAACCTCAAACATCCGAAGACGAAGCTTTGGGAGAACAAACAGCACAAATGAAACTAAAGCTGTCAAAGTCAAACCGTCATCAAACAGGAAGTTCAGCCACGTGATTGGTCCGGCCTGAGGTGGACAGGAAGTGAGGTGGCTGGCTAACGCGCAGGAAGCTGCTGCATCTGCAGAGAGTCGTAGGTGTCTCTGGTGGCAGAACTCAGACCCTGAGGGAGTCAATCAATTATCAATCAATCAAGCAATCAATCATTCAATCCATCAACCAATCAGGTCAGTGTTGTCCTCACCTGGTAAAGCTGCTCGTTCTTCCTCTGACGCTGCAGGAAAAACAAAAGAGATTTTACAGAAATTCATCAAAGATCAAAGATTCAAACAGATTTCAAATTAAAACGTCATTTCTTGAGGCAGCTTCTGGGAATAAAAATAAGTCACCTCTTTCTTCATAGGAAGCTCTTTATATTCTCCATCAGTGCGTTTGGTCAAACCCTGAACAGAAACATAAATATTTTATCATGGAGGTCAGAGGTCACTTTAGAACAGGAAGTGGAGGTGAAGGCAGTTTGTTACCGTGTAGGTGGAGCTGTCATCCACCATCCTTCGGTTCTGCAACAACAAACAGATGGAGTTAGACAGGAAGTGTATCCAGGAACTGGAAACACTCAGCATCATCACCACAGAGGTGGACTCACCCTTCCTCTCTCGGGGTCTCTATTTAACGGGGCATAACCATCAGTATCCTGACCCTTCAGGTCCTGAAAACACACACACAGAGTCAGCATCATGTGGTCCAGGACTGTTGGACCTGCAGAGACCTGATCCCGGACCCAGTGATGAGTTCAGGGACATTAACTTACGCTGTAAATGGCCTCATCCGATGTTTTCACCTTCGTTTTGAAGAACTGAAGACAGGAAACAAAAGTCAGCGAAATATAAGACACAAATACACAAATACACAAATGCCGCACATGAACCCCCCAGAACAGGAAGTGGACTAACCCGCTCGTTGATGAACATGCCGGTGATGATGATCCCATACAGGCCCAGAAAACCATCCAGGATGTAACACAGTTGAGGGTCATACATGGCAGTGGCTTCTGTGGAGGGGAGAGGTCAAAGGTCAGACCTGTTTGGATGGACCAACCTGGTCGATCTGGATCAGAACAGATGTGAATTTGTGTATGTGTTTGTTTTCCAGTGTGTACTGCTGTTGTTGTGTGGTTGTGTAGCTGCGGTGTGTGAATGTGATGTAGCTCAGTGGTTTCCCCAGCTGCTGCTGAGAGCTCGCTGCGATGCCTTTGACAGGTGTGTGTTCACGTGTGGTTCAGAGTGTGTGTGCGTGTCTGCGTGTGTGTGAGTTGAAACTGAAATAGGGTCGACTATTAGACAGATCAGACGTTGCAGCTGAATTTGACTCTTTGTGATGTTTCACAGACGGTGGAGCCGATCGATCAAAGAGGAGGAACTTTAGGAAGAAATTTAATTTAACACTTTAATTCTTAATGATATTAAGTGACTTCATATTAAATCAGTTTTTATGTGAAACATCAGCGTCAGTCAGATTCAGATTATCATCGATCAGCTGAAAAGGTCAGAGGTCATTCACAGAACCGCCTCCTGTCGTTAAAGGTAATAATCTATAGTTTATGATCAGTGTGTTTTAACGAGACGTCAAAATGTTTCTCAGAAATTCAAACCAAAGTTTTCCTGAAACTTCGGTTTCACTTTTTCTGCAGTTTTACAATCAACTTGTGATCTAACTGTAAAAACAGACAGGGTTCAGTTTTATGGGTCAGACTCTGTTCTACAGGCTGAAGGCCGCTCTCCTCCTCCATCAGCACATTGATATTATTGGGACTCCATCTGTGTGAGGAAGACCGTCCTCTTCTTCTTCATCTCCTGTTTCCACCAATCAGCCGGCTTCTTCTTCTTCTTCTTCTTCTTCTGTCATTCTGAACAAACTTCACTCCGACTTCAGCTTCAGTCCAGAGACCTCTTTAAAGCCAAAGTGTCACAGCATCGGGCCTGCGCCTGTCACCATGGCAACACAGATTAAAACCCGACGATCAGGGTCGCATCAGTGTGATCAGTATCAGAGCGGGGCGCTCCAACGCCTCATCAGGTCAGATAAGACCAAACAGTGGACACAACAGGAAGCTGTATGTGTGTGTGTGTGTGGTTGATGTGGCCCTGGTATCTGATTAACGTAGCAGTTTCACATGAGGCGTCAGAGACTTCATTTAAAAAAAGGTTACACTAAACAAACTGTCAGAAACACACATTCAGGCTGGCAACAGTTTCCAAACGACAACAAAACTGTTTTTACTGCTCTGATTCACATCGAGCTTCAGACACAAAAATAAAAAATATCAATCAACCATTCCAAGAAAAAAAAATAGATAATTCATATTTTATCAGTCTTTAGCTTTTCAAAATGTTTGTTCCAGATAAAAAAAAAAGTGATTCAGTTTATTGACGTTTGAATTAAAACTAAACGCACGCAGTCGTTCTTTTACTGTTCCGCTCTGCTTTTCCTTTATAACTCCAACATTCATCCCGTCTATTCCCGTTCTTGCTGTCCCCTTAAATTCTCACTGTTATTCTAAATGTTATTTCAGTCATGTTATTCTTCTTCTACCAAACTTTTGTATTTGAGCACTTTTAACCCTGTCTGTAAAGCCCGAGTCCTGTTGAAAAGGGCAACAGAAATAAAATATCACATAAACTAGATTATTAAATTCTAATTAAAATAATGATGATGATGATGATGATTATTATTATCATCAATATAATAATAATTTACCGCTTAAGTTATTGTTATTAATAAGAATAAATTAACTGGTAATTTAAATAACTCCTTATGAATCTGTTTTTCCAGCGTTCTGTTGTTTCATCAGGTTGATTTGACGGCAGCGTGTTTTTTTCCTCCACAGTTAAACAAACTGTTTAAATCAGCATCTAATGAGAGATTTTATCATTCCATGGTTTCATCATTTAATGTTTGTTCTGAACGTTCGTCTGCAAAAAGTCATTAAAACCTAATTTTCCTAATTAGATGAAGTGATGAACACGTGAACTTTTAATCTGCCGCCGGCGGCTTCATTTTATTTGGTGTCACGGTGACAAACACCAAAAAGGTTAAATATAAATTATAATCCTATGTATTTAAAAAAAATGTAAGTAAAACATTCTACCCATGTTGACACGCACAGTGTAAATTAGTGGATGTTTTTTCTGCCCTGAACAGAAGAAACTTCTATCTATTAAAAGTGTCACGAGATAAAAGATGAAATACTTCGATCTCGAGGCCTTTTATGAGCCGAACTGAACAAACATCCCGCCATCAATATTAACATTAAATTCATATCAACACAAACAATAAGGGAACGGCCTGTTTGTCAATATTAGAATATAAAAGATAGAAGACACGAGAGGCGTTGATATTTAACTGTGGAGTTTATGAACTTGGCGTTTGGTGCCAGAACAGAAATACACACTCGTCTTTAACTGACATAAAATAAATCCTTTTTTCCATTCAGAGTAAAATTTGGTAAATTTTGGCCTTTTTTTTTGTTAGCTTACTGCTGCTGTCAATCAAACGACTTGACCTTTAAAAACGATGGACTTATTTTGGGCTGATTGTTGTTGGTTTTTTATGGAAACGAAGTTGTTGTAAGTTTTTAAGATTTAAATATTGTCGCTCTGATGAATTAGTGAGCTGAACTGTTTTGTTTCCACTGAAACAGCATGAAACTGACTCAAACTAACGGAGTGACAGTAAACTGCATCGGAAAGCTTCATATTTTCATAATTACCAGAACAGCTGACTCAGCAGCTGGTCGTTTCCACTCAGCTGTCACATCTGCAGAAACTCAACTCTCCCACATGAGGCTGCGTCCCTGAATGCACCAAAATGATGGATTATCAGAAATAACACACCTGATCCTGGTCCTGATCTTCATCCTGGTCCCGGTCCTAGCCGATATGAGCCAGTGTCGATGTCATGTGTGTGTGTGTGTGTGTGTGTGTGTGTGTGTTAAAGGGTCAAGTGGAAACAGATTCAGTTCTTTATTAATTGTCTTATTTTGGCGTTTCACACCTGTCTACTTTATCCTCCACCCTTTTAGCTCAGAGAACTTCCAGAATGAAACTACCAAAATAAAAGAGGCTGAGGTGGTCTGACATGGTGCAGCTGCTGTTCCATCACAGACCAGGATCAGGTCTGCTGCAGGTCCTGTCAGACCTGAAGACCTGATTGTCCTCAGAGTCTGGCTCACGACCCTCTCACAGGCCGAGGTTAAAGGTAATGTCCTGATCAGGGGTTGGCGGGGTCGTCACGTTATTTCCTGTCTCACTCCAGCTCTGACTAAAGCTGCTTCATCCAGAACCGAGTTCATCACTGTGGTTTCACTTTACTGCTGAACACATGAACCAGAATCCAGGACACCCCAACCGCCTCAGTACACTCGCCCAAAGGATCAAAGTTAACGCTAACAAAAACTGATCAACAAGTTAAAATAACAAAGTTTGAGACCAACATGACCAGCAGAAGCTCCAACATGGCCGCCGGAGGGAAGACGTCTGCACTGAGTTTCATTTGAAACCTTCAGAGTTTTAACGAAGAAGCTGAAGTTTGTTCAAACAACGTCAGTTTTAGTTCCACGTCAGGAGCCAGTTTCTTTGTTGTGTCGAGGAGACAAATCTAAAATAAGATTTAAATTCAAATCTGGACATTTTTCCTCCTTTAACAGACGAAACAGCTGCTCAAACACAAACTGCTGCTTCTTCGCTTTTTTCTTTTTACCAAAAATCTGTTTGTAAAAAACTCTGAATGTTTTGCAAAGATGAAGGATTAACGTCAGGCTTTAGTTTGACTCGATGCTGCCCATGTTTGTTGGAGCTGATGTGTTCAGGTGAGTCTTACCTGTCGAGGGAGCCACCGCAGCGAGGACCAGCAGACCACACATCCAGGTCCGGAGCTCCATCCCAAACCAGTTTCCCCAGAACACGTTTGACTCTTCGAATTGGTTTCAGCCTCCGACGCTGACGAGATGACTGAAGCTCGTCTGTCTTCTCCTGCTGTCGAAGTGGAACAGGAAGTGGTGAGGAGCTGCTGTGACACACCGACTCTGAGACTCTCCCACACACACTCTTTGTTCAAACATGGAAAAATAAAGACAGTTTTCATGTTTGTTTGTTTTTCATCTTTCAGTTGCAAATCTTGAAAATGTAAATCTGAGGAGAAACGAGAAGAACTTCAGCTGGAACAAACTGATTTCATGGTTTTTTTCTTCTTATCTATTCAATCTATTTTTTCTCTTTTAAAAGTAGATTTCCTGACAAAGAAGAGTCTAAAATAAGGTTTTGTGTCAGTAAGAGAATGTGTGGCCCAGTCTGAGGCAGCGATACACAAACTATTCAAATGATTCACAACATTCAACATCTGTCTCACTTACTCTCATCTGGTTCTACCTGAGAATCATCAGACCTGTTTTGTTCTGGTCTTTGAACACAGCATCAACGCAGCCTGAAAATGATGTCATTATCACTAAATATGAACATAAAAAAATACAGACGAGAAACAAAGATGGCACCGTCTGCAAAACTTTATTTATACAAATCATCTGTTATTATTCTCAAAAAATTAAATTTCACAGCAAAATTTTTTCTCTTCAGCTTCAAGTAGCAGAAAACAAACGAGTACAAAAATATGTTTAAGGCGTCAAAGTCACTGAAATAAACTAATCAAATCATAAATCACTGGAGGGTCAAATTAAGCCCCACCCACCACTCTAACTTTAAACAAGCCACGCCCCTTGAAGGGACTACATTCATACGATTATTATTGTTTTATTTATTTATTTACTGTTATTGTGTTGTGCGTTTTAATACTTATAAATATCCATTGCGATTGTGACAAAGTTATAAAGTGCAGTTCAGTGAAAAGCCTGAAAACACACAAATCAAAAACAAACAAGTATGAATGTGTGAAATTATTCTGATGAACGTTTTTTTTCTGTGGTTCAGTTATAATGTGACTAAACTATAACAAAAACACTGTAATCTGGGAGACAGCGCCCCCCTGTGGTCAAACTACAACAGTCAGTAAATCATTGGTTGTCTTCTCTGTGATCATTTTATGATTAAATCCAGAAACATTCTTCACTATCTGACATCCTACTCTTATTTTAAATGGAATAAAATCAATTTGTTCATTTTACACATATCCTAAAAATCCTTGAATTCCATTTGAACACAGAAATATAAAGTTATTCATGTAAACAATGAAATGGCGACCTGATTATCTGATGAACTATTGGCTAATTTAAGTTGAGTTTTGTAGAACTACAGACGGATCATGAAGGACTACAGAGACCAGCAGCTCTGACCGTCAGTGGTGCTTCCTGTACGGCGTCGCCTTGAAATATTCCTCTGGAGTGACGATCTTCACCCCCCCGAAATAATCCAACACCCACACCTGAAACCCAGAGCAACAACAGACAGGTGAAGGACGCTCCCTGCCCTCTGATTGGCTGAAACACTGAAGCGGTTTGAGTCTGACCAGCTTCTTCTTCTGTGTTTAAACAAAATAGCGTACCATCTGCATAAACACTGTTCGGTGTCTGTTTGTCTGTGCCGTCCGTCGTACCTGTGTGATGTTGAACTTGGCGAAGAACCAGCTGTGGTCGGTTGGCCAGTCGTTCATCTCTGGGTGTCGAGTGAAAAGAGCTTTCTTAGCAAACTCCGCCTCCGTCCCATTCACCTGGACAGACAGAAGGAAGGGGAGGGGTCAGGTGACTGCTCAGGCCACGCCCCCTAGATACAGAGGTGGTGACAGGTGAGCGTGTACCTGAACAACAGATCCAGACAACATGATGTGAGCACACAGAGGACTCTGAGGATCGAAGCCCTGAAGTTTGCAGAAATCCGTCTGAGCCAGAGACATCGAGAGAGACGCTGCTGGATTCACCTGAAGGAGGAGGAGAGGTCAGAGGTCATTTCATCAACTCCTGCTCATTGTTTTGTTTTTTTTTTTTATTTACAAAAACAAATACTAACATATTAACACAGAGGTAACAATAAAAAACACCATCTGGAGAGAAAAGAAAACAGCTGTGGTCTAAATGTTGAATAGTGTTTGTTTTGATGGAATTTTATTGTTACTGATATTAATTGGTGCCGTTTCAGAATAAGAGTCCACAGTTTGGTTTGGAGTCGGACAATTTTTTTGTGTTTGTGAAATTTTCCTTTAATTAACTTACCTGTACAAACCGACTGTGCCGTTTTTGAAAATAAATAACTAATCGATCACTTCAGTCGATCTTCTGATAAAAGCTCACTTTGGTTCAGAATATCTTATTTATGTACATTGATGGAACCCTCCTGTCAATCAAACATCAGAATCCAAATCAAATCAAATCAGCTGAGTTACATGAAGGCAGGTCCAGACCAAACTGTCCAGGGAGCAGGTGATGTCATGAACTTTGACCCCGCCCCTTACATAGGCTGGAGGCGTGGCATCACTCAGACTGATCAAGTTGATCATGTGAGATCATGTGACTGCTGAGTCACGGTGAAAAGTGCTGAGTCATGTAGTCTCATAACTGCATGTTATAAAACATGATTTTTTTTTTTTTTTTTTTTTCAGAAAAACATGAATGTTCCGAACAAATAGTGACGTCATCAGAGTAAAACTCTAAATCCAACATGGAGCCGACTCACTGTGTTACAAACATGTTCTAAAGTTCTGAACCCTGATGATCCACATCAGCAGGTCCGGCCTCCTGCAGGACTCTGAGGAGGATCCTACCTTCAGGTCCTGGACGGAGACCTCCATGTGGGTCAGGTACAGGTAGGGGACCCCGGAGCTGGATCCGGGCGGACCGTCGCTCACCGAGAACACGTTGGAGAACGGCTGGCCCAGCACCGGGGGGTGGCTGGAGATGGTGGCCATGGAGGCCCAGTCGCAGCGGTGGGCCACGAAGCGGGCCACCCGGGCCACCTGGTCGTGGGGGGGGATCCGGTCCCGACAGGAAGCGGCCGGAGACCCGAAGACCTGCAGGAGGCCGAGCAGCAGCGCGCACACGGGCCGGAAACCAACGCTCATCGTCGGGTTCAGCTCTCTGGACTGTCGGCGGGCCGGACCGGAAGAACAACCACATAAACAACCTGCGCGCATCCGGTCCGGAGTTTCAAAGTAGAAGCTTGGACGAACTCGGATTTCAAAATAAAAGTGGCATGTGTGACGAGGTGAAATAAAACAGATTAAATAATGTTCTTTATATTTTATTTAAAATATTAACAAGGTGGCACAAAAACCGTTTGACAAAAGAAAAAAAGGTTGTTTGAACAGCTGAAACTGATTTGTGGAATCAGTCGGCCACTATTGCTTCTTGACCTTTGACCTCGCAGACGTCACACAGGCTTTCCTGGGCGGTGAAGTTACCATGACAACTGTCACAACCGTCACGGGCAGTTTGTGCGTCTGCAGAATAATTCCAGGTTAACTCTGTACCAGCCTTCACCGCCCTGCACCGACAGACACACAACAGTCACTAACAACCAAAAACAAAACACACACACACACCTGACGGTCCACTTCCTCACCTGTTGGTGAAGAAGGCGATGACAGGGAAGCCGGGGTCGTGGGAATCGATGAAGACGTTCTGGATGAACAGGTTGGGCCTGCAGCTGTGCTATAACACAACCACGACACAACGTCACAATACACTGAATCATAAGAATAAACAGGGAACAGTGACAACAAGATTTTAGTTTATTCCTCTTAACGAAATGAAATTAACTTGATAAAAGTATTTTTAGCGTAAAATAAATACTGATCATGCTTCTATCTGTTCACTACTTCTCTCAGTGTTTCCTGTCATTAGTTTCAGTCACTCACGTTGATGAAGCGGCTCACATTTCCTTCCTTACTGGCGTCCAGGAAATGCACCTCCTCCACCGTCACAGCTCTCTTTAAACTCTTCTTCTCCTCCTTCGTCTCAGTCTCGGAACCGCTGACTCTGCTGACTGCTGCCAACACAGGACTGTCTGTTGTCAGTGTAACACTCTCCACAGATGGACACTGATCACCTGACGGACAGTATCCAATCAATTCAAAGTGACTGTGGTTATTTCATATAAATTAAAGTCCAGAAGATTTAGGATAAAACATTAAGCTGTAAAATTATATGAAGAAAAAAGCTCAGAGCTGACGGTGGATCTTTGTCCAGGTGACTTCCTGTCTTAGGTCTCTACCTGAAGGGAGCGTCGCCTCTGGACCTCCTACCAACACCGTGTGACCCTGAGGACAGAGGACATGACTGTTAGAAACTGACTGAACATGTGTCTCAAAATCCAGTGAGACCATCTAAACCTTGTTTCTGTCCTGGTTAGCGGCGAGGGCAGCGTTGATGTCGGAGGGTCTCTGGATCACTGGGACATGCAGCGGGGGTGAGGTGGATGAGGTCGTGGGAGGCGGGGACTCCAACTTGCCTCGCACTTCGAGGACCGGCGGGGCCAACCACTCGGTGACAACCTCCACCTCATCATCAGACGGGGGCTCGGCCCTTGTCAGCTTTGGGGGCGGGGCCTCAGATGGACTGTGGACCCTCTGCAGGATCACACCTGCACAAACCATGTTTGTTCTCTCCATGACCTCAAGTTTAGTTTCTGATGGGTTGACTCATTAAAAGTCGATGTCGTCTCACCTGCGTAGATGCACACAAATGTGCCGCAGTCCAGGTCATCACGGCAACGGACACCCCAGCCTCGGTCTTCAGTCTGGAAGACTTGGAGCCGGACTCTGATCCCTCTCTGCACCAGCCGGTTCTGACAACGAGCGTGATCACAACCGCACCACGGACCACACTCGTACAGCCTGACACACAAACACGTTTTCTAACATAAAACCTCACAGCCTCACAGATGAGCTGATTATGTCATAGTGGTTTTGGTCTCAGTCCTACCCTGAAGGAACAGGCTGCCTCAGCCTGTGATAGGTGTAGTGATGGCCTACTGTTGTCATGGCGATGCAGGCGCAGCGTTGTGCGTCAGTGCAGCCGTCGGTACAGTCGCAGCAGGTGTCAAACAGCGTGGTGCCACGGCTCAGGAAGCAGCCGTGGGGCCAGCGGTCCCTCCTATAGCGGAATTCGACAGGCCTGGCTTCGCCCTCCCCGACGCACAGCTCCACCGGTGTGGGCTCCAGGCCGCGGCTCAGGTCCAGCTCTGAATGTCGCCGGCCCGGCACCTCAGGGGGGTCCAACCGGACAGAGGGGTTAAAACTGAAGAAGTCCACCTGGACGACAAAGACAAACACATCCTCGGTTGTTTGGTAAAAGTGTCCTGACAGACTGCAAACGCATCATCATAAATCAGCTAACCTGTAGGACGTCATAGCTCTCTGTGTCCAACAGGAAATCCATCACATCGTCATGGTCATGAAGGGTCCGGCCACACGGCGCTTTGTAAATGACTTCCCAGTCCACCTCGTTGTCTACATCCATGTCCTCAGAGAGCGCAGGTCCCACCCCTTCATCTTCCTTGGCCCCGCCCCCTCCCACTGACATCAACAGCATGGTGCGGAGTCTCTGAAAGCCGCAGAGCCATGGCACCTTCAGAGGGTTCTGTCCCCAGAACGGACGAGTGGACTGGGACATACTGGACAGCCTGGGGATGCAGGCCTCGGGGAGCACAGATACTGGTGATCAGTCAGGACCAGTCGGGACTAGTTGGGATCAGTCAGAATGAGTCTAGACCGTTACCTTGCAGCAGACGTGAGGTCGGTACAGGAGCTGGACTGGGGTCAGAGGAGGCAGCAGGTCTTCTCTGCCTGCTAGCTGCTTTGCAGGACTGGACAGACCATTAGAGGAGGGGAGAGGAGAGGTGCAGGGGGAGGGGCTGATGGGGGGGGGCTCACCTGTACCGAAAAACACACCAACATGACATCAATGCACGCTTACAAAACCACGTCGCAGACCATCAAAATAAAAAAATCTGTTTACCTGAACCAATGACCACCTGAACCACGGTGGAGTCCTGACTGAAGGACGGTGCTGTCAAGTCCAAAGTCTCCAGGACCTTCCATGCCTGGACCAGCTCTGATGAACAAACAGGAAACAGAGATGAGAGGCTGTTTATCAGAAGAGGAGCAGGAAGTTCAAGTAAAACCAACCTTCGTCTGTGGCCGTGTTCTTCTTCAGGACACCCTTCAGCTGGTTGAGATACTCAAAAACCTTATTAAAAACCTGATCCACGTCCTCCTCGGCCCAGAACGATTTGGCCCGTTCTGGAAAACACAACAACAGAAAGTGATGAAATTTTCCTGAATCTCTCAAAAGGAGCTTCACTTCCTTTCAGCCAAAGCCAGAAATGCAGTTTGTCACATGATAATATTTGATCAATCAAAAAGATGTCTGTTCTGTTAATGTGAGCGTGTTTCACTATTATCTGATATTTTAATGTAAAAACTCTTCAAAGTACAATTAAAGATAATGGAATAATATTTCACTGTCACAATCTTCATTATTATTATTATTATTATTATTATTACTATTGACGGTAGTTCAGAAAAAATTCAGTACAGTTAAAGGACAGAAATATGTGGACGGCCTCAGACCTAAATCTGTGACTACATGACCACAGAGTCCTCCATTATAGCTGCAGCTGGTCCACTTCAGACCAGGTCTAAGTACCTCGTCAGTCCCTGGACCTGAACAGAAGACACATTTGTCCTCACCAACAGTTGGACCGTCCAAAGGCTCCTCTTCCATCCCACCGTTAGCCGGCTAGCACCGGCTACAAACAACGACAGCACTCGAACGAAGCGGTTTAAGGTGGGTGGTTTTAAATGAGCATCAGGATGAGACAAGTTAAATCATCCAAATAAAGTAAATGAATTAGATGAGTGAAGTTTCTCTCCGCTGAAAAGAAGTTAATGTTTTCATTCTTCCAGTCGCGTTAGCTGATATCCTTCCAACTAGCTGCTGTAGCTCAAAGCTAACTGCGCTGTAAATACAACTGAATCATTTCAGGATTTTTGAACAACTTCAGGAAAAATAAACGAGTTAAACGTTCACTGTTCATCTGTTGATTAAACTCCTCACACTCCTGACTGAACGGCTTTATGCATTCGACCCAAATTGGTCCTTAGCAGCCACCGTAGAGTAATGGCATGGGTTTTCGCCTTTGGCTTTGTCTTCCAGGTACGTTTGAACTTATTTTATATTATATGTTCTACGGTACCTAAAACCAATAGAGCGGTGAATTTAAGGTGAAATGAACACAGTGTTTGTAAGAGGACATGTTTCAAATCAATCTTTAGGAAAAATAAAAGAAGGCTGTAACGGTGTTTCTGCCTTACAGGCAGAGCTCAGGGCCTCAGAACAAAATATCGGTTCAAATTGACGTCTATCGGCCACCGTACGTCTGGACCGGTTATGAAATTTTACATAAACACATTTTGGTGTTTTCATACCGGGGAAACGACCTTTAACCGGCCTTCGATCCGGAACCTTAATAATTCACCGGGAGTTCACCGGGACCGTTAACCTGCGGAACCGGTTCTGTTTTAATGTGAAGGATTCGGCGTCAGTCACTTCCGGTGGTTCTGTAACATTGAATTATATAAGAAGACATGACACACAATGAGGAGGACAGGTGAAGCTCCAACAGGTGAGTTCACTCCGCCGTCACATCGTGTAGGAAGGGAAAAACATATTTATCAGGTCCATTCTTTAATTTAATCAAAACCAGGGGAAGATCAAAGAGAGAGACAGACAGGAAGTCAACTGTCTGTCCCTCTGACATAGACACACAGTGAGGACTAATGTGTGTGACATTCTGTCCGTCCTGTCCAGGTGAGATGTCTCCGGTGCGGCAGGCGGTGAGCGAGGCCTTGTGGACAATGTGTGCAGCCGACTCCATGTCCATGCCTGTCCACTGGTACTACAACGTGCAGCACATCAGCAGAGACTTTGGAGGCTGGATATCAGGACTGCGTCCCCCCAGAGACAGACACCCGTCCAGCATCCTCAGCCTGTCCAACACCGGTCTCCCTTTTATTGAATCTCAGGATCTTGGAAAGTCCTGGAACCGCCCCAGGTTCAGATATTGAGTGGACGTGTGTTTGTGTGTTGCAGCTGGCAGCGGGCGGACCGCCTGGTCGTCGGGCGCCAAGCGGCCGGATGTGGTCGGTAATGTGATCCTGCACAACAAGCTGAACCTGTGGACGTCCTCCGGAGACTCGGTCCACTATCACAGAGGTACCACTGTTGTCATGGCGCTGGACAGCGTCAGTGTTTCTGAGGTTCAATCCCGAGTGTCCCTCTGTCGGTCCTTCAGGTCTCCAGGCGGGGGACAACACCCTGAACGTCCTCTGCGCCCTCCGAGCCTCTCGCTCCCTCGTTTCTGGAGGTTTCACTGACGTTTCTCAGCCGGACGCTCGAGCCGCCGTGCTGTCAGACTACATCCAGTTCTTGACCACACCGGACACCCACAACGACACCTACGCCGAGTCCTTCCACCGCTCCTTCTTCATGGACTGGCAGGAGAGCAGACCGACCTCGCCACATGACGTAAAACAAACGCACCACATTCCTGCAGAATCACACCAAAATGGCGTCTGGTCCTCCATGGTCTCCTTGTTCTTCGTCTCCAGGTTCTGGCATTCGCAGAAAAACGCTCCAAACACAAGATGAGCTGCTCCTTCCCCGACAGCCAGCTGGACGCCATCGGCTGCCTTCCCATGATCATACCCTTCGTCCTGCTTTCGGCCTCGGCCAATGAGGAGCAGGCGGTCAGCATCTCTGAAGGTTTTCTGTCCTGTCTGGTCTCTGTCCTCAGGTCTAAGACTTCCTGTCTGGTCTCTGTCCTCAGGTCTCAGCAGCAGTAGAGTTTGTGAAGCTCACCCATCCTCACCCCAGGGTGCCTGAGTACGTGTCGATCTACACCCGAGCGCTGCACGCCGTGATGGGCGGGGCCAGTGTCCGTCAACAGGCTGAGCACGCCCTGAGGAGATTGGACGTCTGGGACACCTGTCAGAGCTTCACCCGCAAGACTGCCATGTGAGACCTGGACCAGGATTTGTTCTGACTGCAGTCTGTATTTACACAACTATCACTCAAACCACACTTCCTCCTGTATTTCAAATTAAAAGCTTTTATCGTGTTGCAGGTTTCCTGTGTTCTCTGAAGAGAGACTGAAGGTCCATCAGAGCGCCGTCGACCACTTGGGTATGGCCTGCTACACCAAAGGTCTGAGTCTAGGATTAGGGGGGTGGGGGGGTGGGCTGACTGATTGAATAGCTTTATTTAAACTCCCTGTCTTCCTGTCTTGAACCAATAGGAGCTCTGTCCAGTTTGTTCTATCTGGCCTACGAGTTCCACGATGACCCCCGAGGAGGAATCCTGACCAACACCAACTGTGGAGGTGACACTCTTCTCAATAAAAGCCTCAACCAAACAGCAGAGAATAAACAGAAGCATATTAATACTGATCTGTAGCAACAGGAAGTTCTATTATTGTGGCAGTACCTGTGCTCTTCTTCCTCTCCAGGTGAGAACTGTAACCGCGGGGCAGCACTCGGGGCCCTGCTGGGTTCCGGGGGTTCGTACGTCGGCGCCGTCATCCCGCAGGAGTGGAAGGACGAGCTGAGAGATGCCCAGGACGCTGTCCCTGACATCCTGAAGGAGATGGAGTGAGATCAGCACAGACCCCCAGAGGAGGAGGCGTGGAGTGGGGGGGTCCAATAAATCTTTGTCTTCCTGTTTAGAAACACAACAATTACATTTGACGTCTTTTATTCCAGTTCTCTTAATTATTTAGTTGATTGAATTAAAATCTTGTTTCTTCTCTTGACTGTTATTTTCTGTGAATCATGAAAAATAAAATCTGACCCTGAGCCGACTGCGTTTGTTGAAATCTTTAAATCTTCAGGAAGATTCAGCTGGTTATTATCTGTCTGAGGTCAGAGTTCATCTTTAATGTTTAAACTCATGCTGGATGTTGATTGGCTCTTGGAGGCCACATCAAAGCAGAGGGAAGGGACAGAGACGGTGGTTTCATGTGGGGGACAAGCCTGGTCCAACCTGGACAGGAAGTGGTTTTACGCTGGTCTCCCCTCAGGTCCTGAGAGGACGCATCAGTGCTTGTGTTTGAGGTTTGGTTTCTGTTTTTGACCTTTGATCAGTTCAGAACAAACATGGCGTCCGTCCGCGGAGAAACAACGCAACTCTTCATCCTACGACTCCTCGTTGTTCTTATCCCAGCATGCACTGGGCTTCCTGGAGGTCAGTCCTCAGCTTCTTCTTCTCCTTAAACTCCTCTTTATGTTCCTTTGTTGGTTTGTCTCTCTGTCGGTCCACAGTCGCTCTGAGGACTAAAGTCAACGTTGTGCTTCAACACATGAACTCGGGAACCAGGTTTTTTTCTTCTTTTGATAAAAAGGTCACAGGTGGGAGTTTGTTGACTCGTGTGGACAGCAGCATGTAAAGGGACCATGAGTGAGCTTTATTTTGAAACGTCTTGTGACAACAGGTGTGTTCGTGAGCAGACCTGAGGCCAACGGCGTCCTGCGTCGCAGTCGTCGCGCCAACTTCCTGCTGGAGGAGCTGAAGGAGGGGAACCTGGAGCGGGAGTGTCGGGAAGAGAAATGTTCCTACGAGGAGGCCAAGGAGATCTTTGCTCTGCCCCAACAACTGGTGAGTCCAGATGCACCTAACCCAAACCCCGTCAAGGTCAGGGACTGCTGGCTGTCACTAATGTGTGTTGTCCTGTTTTCAGGAAGTCTTCTGGAGGACGTACACAGGTACTGATATCTACCTTCATGTTCTGCCCCCCCTCTCCCTCGCTCTGTGCTAAAGTCTGTGTCACTTCCTGTTTCCAGCACCAGATCACTGCCTGTCGTCTCCCTGTAAGAACGGAGCAACGTGTACTCGCAACATCGACACCTACGTCTGCAAATGTGCACCTGGTTACCACGGATACAACTGCAACAAAGGTAGAAGCCTCCGACAGCTGAAACATCTCCACCGCTGATGGTGATGATGACGTTGTGGTTTTTGTGTCTTTGTGTGTTTGCAGTGCGTTCGACCTCCAGCAGCTGTCGCTATAAAAACGGAGGATGTGAACATTTCTGCAGGGAGTTTCCTGATCATTCCTTTTCCTGTTTCTGTGCTCCGGGATACCATCTGGGCCAGGACAACAGCACCTGCCTGCCCCAAGGTCTGGACCTCCACAGGACAGTCAGGACTCCAGACCACCACAGACCACCACAAACCATCAAAGACCACTTCAGACCACCACAGACCACCACAAACCATCAAAGACCACTTCAGACCATCACAGACATCCACAGACCATCAAAGACCACTTCAGACCACCACAGACCATCAAAGACCACTTCAGACCACCACAGACCACCACAGACATCCACAGACCATCAAAGACCACTTCAGACTATCACAGACCATCAAAGACCACTTCAGACCACCACAGACCACCACAGACATCCACAGACCATCAAAGACCACTTCAGACCACCACAGACCATCAAAGACCACTTCAGACCCCCACAGACCACCTTAGACCACTACAGACCCTTATGGGCCGTTACTGTTATGACTGTAATCAGTAATTATTCTTATCATTTATTAACTTGATCAATCAGTTGGTGGATAAAAAACCACCAACAGATACGAGCACCCTGAAAATCACATTAAGACCCAGCACCCTCCTGATGTTACCCTAGCAACCACATAGTGATGCCTTAACAACCAGCCAGAGTCCAACCGACACCCATGTCCTCAGTGAGACAGTCTGTGATTGTTTGTCTCTGGTCCAGTTGCTGTCCCCTGTGGAAGACCTCAGGTCCTCTTCAGTCCCCGGGTCGTTAACGGGAAGATCTGTCCTAAAGGACACTGTCCCTGGCAGGTAAGATCCAGGTCACCCTGAATCTTTAGGACTCTCGGTGTCTCTCAGTCCGTCCAGCTGAGGTGACGTCTCGTGTCCTCTCAGGCTCTGTTGACCGAAAACAACGAGTACATCTGCGGCGGCATCGTTCTGACAAACCAGTGGATTCTAACGGCAGCTCACTGTGTTTGGAGAAAACCTGCCGCCATTTTCCATGTCATCGTCGGTAAGTTGTGGTCCAGTTGGACCAAAGGTCCGATTTGACCATGTCTTTCCTGTGATGTCAAATGAAGGACACCGAGTTTCACCAGGTGAGCACGACAGAGAGGAGGAGGAGAAGAGCGAGCAGAGGCGGCGAGTGGTCAAGGTGGTGAGTCATCCCCGTTATAACCAGTCAAGCGCAGACAGCGACCTGGCCCTGCTGAAGCTCCACCGCCCGGTCAAACTGGGACTCCACGTGGTGCCTGTTTGTCTTCCTGCCAAGAACAGCACCTTCATCAGGACACTGGCGACCGTTCGCCATTCCACTGTGTCCGGCTGGGGCCGCCTGCTGCAGCAAGGTTCCCCCGCCAGATACTTGCAGCGCCTGGTGCTTCCCAGAGTCCCTCTGCAGGAGTGCCGCCTCCACACCAGGCTCAACATCACCAAGAACATGCTGTGCGCCGGGTTCAGGGCTGGCGGGCAGGATGCCTGCGAGGGTGACAGCGGCGGCCCGTTGGTGACGCGCTACAAGAAAACGTGGTTCCTGACAGGCGTGGTCAGCTGGGGGAAGGGCTGCGCCAACGCAAACCAGTATGGCGTCTACACCAAAGTCAGCAACTTCCTGGGCTGGATTACAGATATAATGTCCACCAGTTGAAACTGGGATGGACGTCAATGTGAAAACGTCGGGTTAAACATAATTAGTGTCAATGAATGAATGAAAGAATATGTTTATTATTTTATAAACAGTTAACAGAACAGTTAAAACTATCAGCTTCTGTCAGTCAGACTCAGACTTGCACTTGTTCAGGAGCGGATTGATAATTTTACTCTCAAAGGTTGATTCTTGTTAAAAATGTTATTTAGTCAAAAATAAACATAAATTCATTTAGTTTTAATATGAGTGTTGAGTTCTGGAGCAGGAATTATTCAATAATATTTTACCAAACCAGTGAATATTAATTTGTTCATTAAATCTATAATAACAAAACATTGACTGAGGATCTTTTTTCATGTTTCTACCTTTGACCTTTGACTCGTCTTGTAGTTCAAACACTTCAGTCACATCCACAACAGCAGCAAAAATCTCGGTGAAGACCAAAGAAAGATTTTTGTAGTTGTGTAACTGTGACTTGTTGGATGTGTTTGTGACTCTGGAGTCCCAGATCGAGGACAGTGTGTCTCCTCTGGGGACATGTGATCAGTTGTGGGATGGACGGTGGTGAATCAGGATTGGGGGGGTGGTGGATCAGACTTTGATCCTTCGGTTTCACAGAGCAGCTCAGCATTTAGTTCCTGATGAGAGCAGCGATGTGGTTCAGAGTCTTCCCTCTGGTCCTGGTCCTGGTCTTGGACCTCTGCGGCTGCCAGGCAGCATCAGGTGAGGACACATCCTTGTTAGCTTCTGTTAATTAAAAGGCTGCTGCCATGCTAGCAGCTCTGTGCTATGCTAACAGTAGCATGCTAACATGCTCAATAACAAAGCTCACAAGGTTAGCAGCCTGTTACGATGGCTGATGGTTGTTATTGTTGTTGATCCTCTGGGAAACATGAACACGCTGTTTCCTTCAGAAAAAATAAATCAGACTCTCTCTTTCCTCCTGTGACCATCTGTCAGTCTTCCTGGATCCAGATCAAGCCCATGAGGTCCTGATCCGGACTCGGAGGTTTAACTCAGGCTGGTTTGAGGAGCTGCAGACGGGGGATTTGAAGAGGGAGTGTCTGGAGGAGAAGTGCTCGTACGAGGAGGCGAGGGAGGTGTTTGAACACACCGAGACCACGGTCCGCCTCCCGAACTGGACTCACATAGATTATCTGTAAATTGTTAAACATGACCGGAGTCCTGGTCCAGGGACCACGTGTCCTTCAGAGGTTCCTTCAGAAGGCTCCTTCTCTTACCCGCCCTTTTTTTCCAAGATTCACTGAAATCACAGTTGAATGGAAGCAAAGAGTTTTAGACCGTCAGTAGTTAGACCACATCAGACCGCTTCAGTCCACATCCTCTGAAGGATTTGGTCCCTGAATAAGGACACATTAGTTGACACTGGAAATGTAACACAACATATGAAAACACTAACCAACAAAAGTGCTGACCTGAACTTTGTGTGTATCAAACACTGAACTGTGATGTTTGTGTGTCTTCAGGACGAGTTCTGGAAGACGTACAACCGTAAGCTCACATTAAAATTCCCTGTCAAAGTTCAGAATGTGGCCTGGAGTCCTGCAAACTGCTAAGCTAAACTAAGCTAACGGTGACCTGGTTTCCTTCCAGTCCCAGACAGCTGTGGATCAAGTCCCTGCCTGAATGGGGGCAGCTGCTCGCCTCAGGGCTCGTCCTACACCTGCCTGTGTCTCCCACAGTTCAGCGGAATCAACTGTGAGCTTGGTGAGAAAATGTTCGATTCGTGGCTCCCCAGGCAGGAGGAGGACTCACTCAGGGGACTGTCCAACTGTTTCAGAGTTCCTGTCTGTGTCCAACACCTGTCTGCTGGACAATGGAGGCTGCGAGCACTTCTGTGATGAGGATGAGGTGGAGCAAAGGCTCAACTGCTCGTGTGCAGATGGTTACTTCCTGGATGCTGATGGGCAAAGCTGCGTCGCTATTGGTGGGTTTTTAATTTCTTCAAATTCTGTCGTTTTCATTCAACTATTATTTATTTGATCTGGATTTAAGATTTGGTCCAGATTTTAAACAGAAGTGGTCTGATTGTTGAACCTTGGGGGACTCCAGAGGGCAGTTTTGTGCTTCAGTGCAGTTTGTGCATTCCAGGCTCGGTGGCATGTGGCACGGTGCCCGTCCTCCAGGATGAAGACAAATCTCGTCAGCTGGACCCTCGTGGTCGAATCGTGGGAGGTACCGAGTGTCCCAAAGGGGAATGTCCCTGGCAGGTACGCTGCAGATGTCGGTGCAGGACTCTGTCACTTCCTGTCCTGTGTGACAGACACAGGAAGTGAAGGTTCAGAGTAAAGTTCAGATCTACTTCCTCAGGTCTTGCTGCTGGACAGAGGAAAAGGTTTCTGTGGAGGGGTGATCTTCAAACCCACCTGGATCATCACAGCGTCTCACTGCATGGAGAACACTGATACCCGCTTCCTGAAGGTGGTCGCAGGTACCAGGGGTCCACTCAGTGAGGGATGTTTAACTTTGTGTCCTCGCTGACCCCTGACCTCTGACCCCAATAGGTGAACACAACACAGAGGTGGAAGAGGGCACGGAGCAGCGGATCCAGGTCTCGGAAATCATCATGCATGAGAACTACGAGAGACATACAGCTGACAACGACATCGCACTCCTCCGCCTGGTGACGCCCATCATCTACAACCGCTACGCCATCCCGGTCTGTCTGCCCACCCGACCGCTGGCCGAGCGTGACCTCTGGGCCATCAACTTCCACACGGTGAGCGGCTGGGGGAGGAGGGGGGAAAACGGCCCCACCTCGCACATTCTTCGGCGGCTGAAGGTGCCACGGATCCGGACGCAGCAGTGCGTGGATGAGAGCGGCGTGGTGCTAACCAAGAACATGTTCTGTGCTGGATACATCGAGGGCCGGCAGGACTCGTGTAAAGGCGACAGCGGCGGGCCTCTGGTGACGCAGTACAAGAAGACTACCTTCCTTCTGGGCATCGTCAGCTGGGGGAAGGGCTGCGCCCGACCGGGCAACTACGGGATCTACACCCGACTGTCCAACTACCTGGACTGGATCCACAACCGCACAGCAATGCTAGACCAGCCCAGAAACCAGACCGAGGCCCCCCTGCACAACCTGACCACCTGAGGCCGCACAGCAGGGGGCCGCCTTGTTAGGCCGTCATGTTGGGCCCCCACAAACCCACCAGACCTCACATGGTTATGACATCGCTGTCAGTAAAACCAGCTGATCTGTTTGTGGATGACCGAAGAAACTCTGAGAGTGAAAAAGCAGCAGAGACGACATTCACTGTTTGATTCTTTTTTATCAATAAAGCCAAAATCTAACAAACTGCTGTCTGTGTGTGTCTGTGTGTGTCTGTGTGTGTCGTAACCTTGTAGTTTCCTGTGAGTATGTGTGTGGTTTCATCATCACTGTTTAGACAGTCCAGTTCTTCCTCCTGATGTTGATCAAAGGTTGTTCAGCTGATCAATGACATCATCAATCACTCGCTGATTCTTTATTGATCAGCTTTTTAAAAAATCATCTCTGTGTGGAACTGGACTCAGATGGTGGAGTGACTGACCTCAGGTGTGTTGACTGACCAGGTGTCTTTCTGCCCTGAGGGTCCTGGGTCAGAGGGAGGGGCCTTCTGTGGCGCCACCCCCAGGCCCCGCCCCTCTTCAAAAACTGTTGTCCTCCGTCTCAGCTGCCAGTTTGAACAGTCGCCAACATGCTGAGGAGCTGCTGGATCATCTGGGTCCTGCTGCTGGGCCTCACTGCTGCTGCAGGTCAGTCCACCACCAGACCTGGGACCTCCAGGTCCCGCAGGTCCTCCTGGATGGGGACAACAACCTGTCACTGTGTGCGTACTTGTGTTGTGAAATTTATTTTCCACTTTCTCCTGAAAGCTTTCCTGAAAAACATGAAGAGCTGAAAAAAAAAAAACAACGTAGAAAAATTTGAACTGTTTCCTGGAAAAATCCTGGAAATGTACCTGCTCCAGTTTCCAGGAAATAATCTGCGTTTTATAGGCTGCTTCTGAAATGCAAATGACATGATGAGTACGTACGTGACCCCACAGCCAATAGAACCAATGAGAACACGCACCTGAGTTTTCCCACAATTCTTTGTGTCTCCAGTGTTCCTGGAGAAGAATGAAGCCGACGCTCTGCTGAGGCGGCGCCGAGCCAACAGCGGCTTCCTGGAGGAACTGAAACAAGGAAACCTGGAGAGGGAATGTGTCGAGGAAATCTGTGACTACGAGGAAGCTCGAGAAGTTTTTGAAGACGAAGGCAAGACGGTTAGTCAGACAGACAGAGAGACAGAGAGAGACAGAGTGAGAGAGAGAGAGGGAGAGACAGTGACAGAGAGAGAGAGACAGACAGACAGACAGACAGAGAGACAGAGAGACAGACAGACAGACAGAGAGACAGAGAGAGACAGAGTGAGAGAGAGAGAGACAGAGAGACAGTGACAGAGAGAGACAGACAGACAGACAGACAGACAGACAGAGAGACAGAGAGACAGAGAGAGACAGAGTGAGAGAGAGAGAGGGAGAGACAGTGACAGAGAGAGAGACAGAGAGAGACAGAGTGAGAGAGAGAGAGGGAGAGACAGTGACAGAGAGAGACAGACAGACAGACAGACAGACAGACAGACAGAGAGACACAGAGAGAGAGAGGGAGGGAGAGGGAGACAGTGACAGAGAGAGAGACAGAGGGAGACAGAGTGAGAGAGAGAGAGAGAGAGACAGAGAGAGAGACAGAGGGAGACAGAGACAGAGAGAGAGAGGGAGAGACAGTGACAGAGAGAGACAGACAGACAGACAGACAGAGAGACAGAGAGAGAGAGAGAGAGACAGACAGACAGACAGACAGAGAGACAGAGAGAGAGAGACAGTCGTCACAAGAAGTCAACCAGCTGTCTTTGTCAGACAGGAAACAGGAAGATTTGGTGACTTCCTGTTTCCTGTCTGACAGCTCCGTGTGACTGGACCAACTGTTGTTGTTGTTGTTTGTTAATTATTGTTTGCTTTGTGTTTGTTTTGTGTTTGTGCAGAGACAGTTCTGGCTGACGTACAACCGTGAGTATCAGTGTGTGTTGGTTGATCAGGCTGTATTGATCGTCTTTGTGCAGCCAATCAGTGAGGATCAATAACAATCAGCTGATCTGTGTCCTGGAGGTCGTGACCCTTGCCTGGTGAACCTGTGTCAAAACAACGGTACGTGTGTCTACGTGGGGACGACCTACGAATGTCAGTGTCCTGAAGGCTTCGAAGGAAAATACTGTCAGACAGGTGAGGACCACATTTCCAGGTTTTCCAGGTCTCTTGATCCTCCCTGACAGAAGTGAAGGTGCATTAATGCTGCTTTTGTTTGCAGTGTTTGAGGACTCTCTGAAGTGTCTCTACCAGAACGGACAGTGTCAACATTTCTGTGACGGCTCCGGGGAAAGACGCCGATGTTCCTGCGCTGACGGATACCGGCTGGGAGAGGACGGACGGCAGTGTGTCGCTCAGGGTACAACTACGCAACCACATCCAGGAAGCAATAATAAGGAAAAGCTGCGCTTATTTCCATAAGCCTGGCTTAGTTAAGTCAGAGTTCTGTTCCATCAATGAGACTTATATGAGTTCCCATGGAGTTACCATGGTAACTGGTGCTGGTGAATTAGCCTTGTTTTTTGGTGGCTTAAAAAGGAAAAAGACACCCTGAAATACTTTATATTTGGTCTTAAAATGAATGAATCTGTAGGTCAAAGGTTAACTGGTACAGTACAGGACTAATTAAAAACCTTAATCTAGTTATGTTGGTTACAAGTCGTCTTACATTTAAAAACACATCTGACAGACACTCCGTGTGTTGATCTGAACATTCATTCATAAGGACAAAGTTTATTTGTGTAGAAAATGTCGGACAAAGACGAAAAAAAGAACGTTATGGAAGATATAAAAGCAGAGAGTGATGTCAGATCTGAAACAAAGGCAGTAAATATCGACCAACACTCAGTCTGTCGTCTGTAGCTGAGTTCGGTCTCCATATTGTCTCTTTGTTCTTCGTAAAACTCCGTCAGCAGCGTTCGTCCTGCTGCAGGAAAAACTTTGTCCTCTTTGTGCGTCTTCTCATCAGGCCATCATCCTCCATCATTCATCAGAGCTTCTTATGAACACAAAGTCAGACTTTGAGCCGGGCTTTGTTAGACTAGCGGCACTTTTTCAGCCACGTTGATCCCCCCACAGTGCGTGTGAGAAATGAGACTTGTTGTGTTGTGTTGCAGTGGAGTATCCCTGTGGTCAGCTGGCTCCCCAGGACTCAGGCCTGAACCAGACTGTGGTGGGTCAGACCAGACTGGTGGGGGCAAACCACTGTCCCTCAGGAGACTGCCCCTGGCAGGTAAACACCACAACCGTCCCAGAGTCCACAGGGCTCGTCCTCTGGGGACAGAGAACAACCAATCAGTGTCTGTCTGTCAGGTCCTGGTGCAGTTGGATGGGAGCAGTCACTGTGGAGGAGTTCTGATCGCTCCTGACTGGGTCATCACTGCTGCACACTGTATCCATGACAACCCCGGAAACTTCACTGTGGTGGCAGGTGTGTTTGTATTTACGTTATGTTGTTGTTGTTGTTGTGTGTCATGTGTTGTCTTCTTCCGTCTTCAGGGGAACATAACCTGGACGTGGACGAAGGCACAGAACAGAAGACACCCGTTTCCATGGCGATTGATCACCCAGGTTACGTCGCGGCGACAGGTGACAGTGACGTGGCTCTGCTGCAGTTGGCCCGCCCCCTCACCTTGAACCGGCTCGTCATACCCGTCTGCCTGCCCACCGCAGACTTTGCCCAGCGGGAGCTGCTGCCGGTCCGGTACCACACCGTGTCCGGCTGGGGCAAGAGGACGACCGGGGGCAACAGTGAGACGGCCGGCGGCCCCCCCGGGGCCCCGGTGTCCCCTGTCCTCCGTAAGATGTCTGTGCCCATCATCCAGAACTCCCAGTGCTCCCAGAGAGCCCAGTTTAACTTCACCGACAACATGCTGTGTGCCGGATACCTGGAGGGGCAGCAGGAGGGTTGCCGTGGAGACGATGGGAGCCCGCTGGTCACTCAGTTTGGCTCCACCCACTTCCTAACAGGCGTGGTGGGCTGGGGCCGTGGCTGTTCACAGCCTGGGTATTATGGGGTGTACGCCAACATGGCCAACTTCGTTGACTGGGTACAGGGCACAATCAAAGCCCCGCCCACCACGATGGCGGTGGAGATGCAAACTCAGTCTGTGGAGCAGAAACGACCGTGAAGTTCAGTCTGATGCTTCTGTTCTGTTTCACTTATTAAACAAATAAACCTGAATAAACCTGAGTCCTGCTGTGGTTGACCTCTGACCTCTGACCTCTGACCTCCAGCTCAGTTCACATGATGTTTAAACTTCAGCTTCATATTAATTCACAGATGATGAAGAAGATGGTGGTGATGGTCCAGCGGGGGGCGCTGGTCATCTTCCTCCTCCTCCTGATGATGATGATGTTGTTGATGAAGATTAACTAACAGTGATTTATTTCCTGAACATGAACTGATGGACTGAAAAATCCCAGCATGAACCAGGGGCCCGAAGGTCCAGTCCTGGTGGTCCAGTCCTGGTGGTCCTGTCCTGGTGGTCCGGTCCCGATGGTCCGGCCCCGATGGTCCGGTCCCGATGGTCCAGCCCCGATGGTCCAGTCCTGGTCGTCCAGCCCTGATGGTCCGGTCCTGATGGTCCAGCCCTGATGGTCCGGTCCTGATGGTCCAGTCCTGGTCGTCCAGCCCTGATGGTCCGGTCCCGGTGGTCCGGCCCCGATGGTCCGGCCCCGATGGTCCGGTCCTGGTCGTCCAGCCCTGATGGTCCGGTCCTGATGGTCCAGTCCTGATGGTCCAGTCCTGGTGGTCCAGTCCTGGTGGTCCTGTCCTGGTGGTCCGGTCCTGGTGGTCCGGCCCCGATGGTCCGGTCCTGGTCGTCCGGTCCTGATGGTCCGGCCCTGATGGTCCAGTCCTGGTGGTCCAGTCCTGGTCGTCCGGCCCTGATGGTCCGGTCCTGGTGGTCCGGTCCTGGTGGTCCGGTCCTGGGGTCCTGCTGTCATCTCACAGCCATACACTCTGGGGTTTGTAGTTGACTCAGACAAAATAAGGTCCGCCCCCTCTGTCCGTGCAGTGTAAACAGGACAGGCAGCCCCCCCTCCCTGAATGCAGGTCATTGCCCTCTCTACCTCCCTCCGTCCTCTCAGACTCATCACTTCCACTCAGCACTCTGAGTTGTTTCCAGCCAAACTCGCCGTCACCACCATGTTTTTGTTTCACCGCCTGGCCGTTGGGCTCCTGCTGCTCCACCTGGCCGCCACTAACGGTACGTCTGCCGTCACCCAGAATGCACCTTCACCGTCAGCCGACAGTCTGGAGTTAGAGCGGGGGGGGGGGGGGGTTAGAGCCCGTCCTGTGTCCTGTGTGTCGTGTGTTGTGTGATGTCAGTACAACAGTCGTCCTGACAGCCAGCGTCTTCCTTCAGCTTCCTTACCTTATTGGACAAACGAAGCCGTTGCTGGGCTCTGATTGGTCGATCCCTCCTCTGTTTAAACTTGGAGTTTAGTTCTCAGATCTCATTAATCTGATGATTTTGTCCCAAACATGTTACACAACTGAGATGTCTTCACATCCTGAAGACTCATAATGGACAGTCTGACACACCTGAGTCAAACCAGAGCAGTTGACCCAGAGAGACTACATTACCCATAAAGCAATGGGGTCAGGGTTTGGTCATGTAACACAGTAATAGACTAATAAAACTGCTGATCTTCCTCCAGTCTTCTTGGACAACAAGGCGGCCAGTCAGGTTCTGAGCCGGCGGAGACGAGCCAACAGCTTCCTGGAGGAGGTCAAGCAAGGAAACATGGAGAGGGAATGTGTGGAGGAGCGCTGCGACAAGGAGGAGGCACGAGAGATCTTCGAGGATAAAGAGAAAACAGTACGACACCCATCAGAGTCCAGATCCTGAACCAGTCCAGTCCACCGGCTGGACTGGGTCTGCTTTACGCAGCAGGCTGCAGAATCAGCGACAGTTAGCAGCAGTCAGGTGTTGTGTTGTTTTCAGCCTTTAACTCTCCCTCTCTTTCCTCTCAGGAGGAATTCTGGGCCAAATACGTCGGTAAGGTTTCTCTGTGATGTCACAGTCCACACAGACGAGTCTTGTCCTGGAGGCGGGGCCACGTCTCACCACTTCATGTCGAAGTTAAAGTTGCTGTATTTGTCCTGCAGATGGCGACGCTTGTGAGTCGCAGCCCTGCGTACATGACGGCCACTGCAAAGACACCAGCAGCGGCTACACCTGCTTCTGCCAGCCGGGATACCAGGGCCTCAACTGTGAGATCGGTAAACACCTTCACAGACTGTGTTGAAGTCTATGGGCAAATCTCCCTCCTCCTTTATATTGAAGTCTATGGGAAAATGTCCCTCCTCCTCCTTTATATTGAAGTCTATGGGAAAATGTTCCTCCTCCTCCTCAGTAAACGTTTTCCTGATCAGTTTATGGTCTCAGTCTCTAGTTTACAGTCTTCAATACAACATGTCCATTTTTTAAATGATGCTCCATTTAGAGGAAGGAGGGGAGGGGTTAGGGGGCGGGGCTACTGTGTGACTGACATACTTAACCACCCATTCAGGCTACAGTACAGAGGAGGTCAGATCCACCCCTCATCATAGATGAGTGACATCATCGGGGTGTCGCCATAGAAGGAGCAGGGGTGGGATTGGGTACAAGTTGGTGAAACTTCAGACCACCTGCTGTCCTCTGAGGTGTTTCAGTCCTGCTGGACATGTTTGTGTCTTAATGAACCAAACCTTTGGGACCTGCAGAGACCTGGTCTGAGTTTTGTCCTTTGAGGTGTTCAGGTGCAGCTCTCCTGTCTGGTTTTCCCACGCATCAATTCCAACGTGGACAATGTCTTTCTATCTACATCCAATGCCAGCAGAATAACAGGGACTATTGTGTCCTAAAAATATCCCGTCCCTTCACATGTTGCACTCTGTCTCTTCCAGGGTTTTCTAGAGTTATCCAATGTTCAGTCTCCTCTGTGTCTCCACAGATGTTCCTCAGCTCTGTGAGACTGAAAACGGCGGCTGCCACCATTTCTGCAAAGTGGACCAAGGAAATATTCAGTGCTCCTGTGCTGATGGGTATTTCCTGGGATCAGATTATAAATCTTGCACCTCCAACCGTAAGAGTCTCAGACCTACCAGATCTTTTTATTGGTTGCACTTCAGACTGCCATGTTGTTCAGAGAGAACTTCACATTAACTCTTGCAGTGACCTACAAGTGTGGCGCCATCGCGACTTCGGACACCCGGAAGATTTCCATGTACGTGCCAGACAACACGACGAACCTGAACATGATGAACGTCACCGAACACGGCAGCTTCAACAAAAGCAATGATGTATCTAAAATCTACGTTCTGGAGGAAGCTATCCGCTCAGAGATGGCTAGTAGGACCCGTATCGTCAACGGAGTAAACTGTCCTCAAGGAGAATGTCCATGGCAGGTAGAGGTGGTCCTTTCTTCACATATCAAAGCCATCACTCCCCCTTTGAGGACCCCACAGTTTGTGTCATGTTTCTGGTCCTATGTGGTCATTGTAGGCTCTCCTCCTGAATGAGGACCACACCGGGTTCTGCGGAGGAACCGTCCTCAACGAATACATCATCCTGACCGCCGCCCACTGCATGAACCAATCACGTTTTATCTACGTCAAGCTGGGTGTGTCTAATTAACCGACGAACTTCACCTGTCTCAGAGTGTCTCGGCTCTTTTAAGTGAGTCAGTTCTTTGTTGAAGAATCTGGTTTTTGTCCCCAGGGGAGTTCGACACACTGTTGGACAGCGACGATGAAGTTACTCACAACGTGGAAGCCGTTGTCACCCACTATAAATACAAACCAGAGACCTACCACAACGACATCGCACTCATCAAATTAGCCACGCCCATCAAGTTCACCAGGTTCATCTTGCCAGCCTGCATACCTGAGCAGGACTTTGCCGAAAAGGTGAACCTGACAGAAACAGTTACTGCTCACATGCAGGAAATAGTCTGACATTTCACAATAAAACACACACCACATTAGTGAGTGTTGTCTGGTCTTTCAGGTGCTAATGCGGCAGGACAACGGCATGGTCAGCGGTTTTGGCCGACTCGGTGAGGGCCGCCAGCCGTCACGCTTCTTACAGCGCATCATGGTTCCCTTCGTTGATCGGAAAACCTGCATGGAATCCACCCAGCTGCGTATTTCTGCCCGCATGTTCTGTGCCGGGTATGACGAAGTAGCCCAGGACGCTTGCCAAGGTGACAGCGGTGGGCCACACGTCACCCGCTACGGCGGCACCTATTTCATCACTGGCATTGTGAGCTGGGGTGAAGGCTGCGCACGCAAGGGCAAATATGGCATCTACACTCAGGTGTCAAAGTTCATCCCCTGGATCCGTGACGGCATCTCCAAGCTGATGCCAAACACCGATGGCAGCAGGTTCAAGAGGCACCACGGCGCCATCAAGAGGCTGTTCCTGTAAAATGGTGTTCACTGGATCAGCCACTCGTTGTACCTCTCATATATTCTTCTGTTTTACCTTTAAGACTCTCAAATGACACGTTTCAAAGCAATTTGCGAAACATTTGTTCAATTTTAAGCTGTTTCAAAGACGTCACCAAATGAACACTGTATTTGTCTTTTTGGCCAATGGCAGAAATAAATGTGATAACTTTCATATGTGTGTCTTGTTGTGTCTGAGTCACCTGATCAGTCTCAGTTCCTGCTGATTTTGCTCCGTGTTTGGTCTCCACCAGCTGAGTCCACGAAGCTAACCTGTCAAACCAAAGACACAAAAATCATGACGCGACTGATGGAAACTGTCTTTTAACTTTGTTGGTTTTTTTTTTTACATAAATGAGCTGAATTTAAAGGAAATAAAGACAATTTGCAACAACATTCTGATGTGAGTCATTTTATGGTATTTCATAAAATATTAATAACAAGAGTCAATTTTTGTGTCCCATTTAATTTCAGATGATGTTAAATGGTGTTTTTACACTAAAAGTTGCCAGGACTGTTTTAAACGTTTCATTTAAGGTGGACCAACACTGAAAATGTTATTTCTTTTGGTTGTTGCAGTAAATTTACTGACTCTTTGACATTTCAGAATACTTGAACGTTTTATTTTGACCTCTTTTCTGGTTAATTCTGTGATTTTAATGAGGGCAGCTCATCCCGGACCTTTGAACCTGCAGCCTAAAGAAAAGGTTTGGATGATTTCACGTTTACCTGTATGTTCTTTGTGCTCTGGTTGTTGGTCACTGTGGGGTGGTTTTAGATCACTGACCCCCCCCTCCCCGAGATAAATCAATAAATCAGGTCTGAGTGTCAGAGGTCGAAGCTGCTGCTTGTTTAGTTGATCAGACCAGAGTCCACCAGAGGAACAGACTGTTTCCACATTCATTCCTGGAAAAAGACACAAGTATGAAAAGTTTATGAAAGTTAGTAAAAGCATGTGAAACTTTGAACTGAGTCAAAGAATCATTTTCACTTTTTACTCTCCCAGACAAACAGACTTTTATAAAAGACAGATCCAACCATTTAAATGTATTTTGTGTTTTTTTTGTCTAATCAGTTGTGACTCATCTGTCTGTGTGTGTGTGTGTGTGTGTGTGTGCGTGTGCGTCTGCTTGCCTCAGTAATCAGTGTCATGGCGGTCAGCATCATGTCAGCTTGTTGTCGAGCGTCTGTTCTGTCTCTTCATCTTCTTGTCTGCTTCCTTCAGGTCTTCAGCCAAGGAGAAGGTAGGACCTTTGACCTCTGACCTCTGACCTCCGGCCTGTTTAGGATCAGTTTGTTTACAGTGACACGTTGTCACTGAAACTGTCGACGACAGACAATGAAACGTTCAGATGAAGCTTCTGAAGTTTTAAAAGTTGCAGATTAAAGTAAATGTATGGAGTCCTGGAGGAGCCAAAACTGTTGGTTTGGTTTTTAAAATCAGTTTCCTTTTGATATAAAGTCTGGATCAAGAACCAGCAGACAGTAAAGAAAAGACCAATCAGTGACAAACAACTGGACCAGGGTCAGCTGTGAAATGAGTCACAAAGAGGAAATAATGATTCTGCTGTTAAATGCCATGATCTGTTTGATCAGCGATGTCATAATTACACATGATATATATATAAAGTGAAAGAAAAATGCTTTTATTTTAATCGAATAAATGATCATCACAGGAAGTAGAAATTAAAAAAAATGTGGATATAATATTGGAGATGGATTATAAATAGGATTTATTATTTTGTTCTGTAGTTAATGATGATGACACTTTTCTAAATGAACAGCTGAGGGACACGTGAAGACGTCTGATGTGATGGACCGTACAGTGTGTGTGTGTGTGTCAGTGTGTCCACTCTGAGCTCAGTGTGTTTGTGTGGTCAGTGTTTGTTCAGGAGACGCAGGCCAACGCAGTCCTGGTCCGCTCCAGACGGGCCAACATGTACCTGCTGGAGGAGATCCTGCAGGGGAACCTGGAGCGGGAATGTTTCGAAGAGCTGTGCAACTACGAGGAGGCGAGGGAATACTTCGAGGACAAGGAAAAAACGGTCAGTCCCCGGTCCTGGTTCACACAGGTCCCAGTGGTCCTGGTTCTGGTTTAACTGTGTGTTTCTCCACAGATGGCCTTCTGGACCGTTTACTACGGTGAGAACAGAAAACCACTCAGTCTGTTTGTGATTACGTGTGACGATGATCTGGATCAGGTTTAACGAGTCCACCTCCCTCCACAGACGGGGACCAGTGTGAGTCCAACCCCTGTCTCAATGGGGGGAACTGCACGGACAAGGTGGGGGGGTTCTACTGCCTCTGCACCCCCCCACACTCAGGCCCATTCTGTGAACTGGGAGCAGTGGAAGAGCTGGGGTCATCATCAGTGACATCACAACATGCAGCAGGTTTGACCACGTCCACAGACACACTGGCCACACCCCTGTTGGAAGAGGGGCATATCCCCCAAAACCTGTTGCCAGGGTGTGTGATGTCATCAGTGATGTCATTGTGTGTTGTCAGACGTCGCCGAGTGTCCGACTGAAGGTCCGACGGCGTGTCATCAGCTTTGCATGGCGTCGCACTTTTCCTTCACCTGCTCCTGCCTGCCAGGATTCAAACTACACACTGACAAACGCAGCTGTGTACCTGAAGGTCTGACCCCGCCCCCAACACATACACACACACACACACACACACACACACACACACACACACACAAGTGATGTCATCAAGTCTCTGTGTGTTCAGTGGACTTCCCCTGTGGACGACTTCCTGACAAGTTCAACTCAACTGAATCACTGTGTCGCCATGGAAACTGTCCCTGGCAGGTAAGATTCCATCAGCCAATCACAGAGCAGTGTGTGTGTGTGTGTGTGTGTGTGTGTGTGTGTTTACCTGGGCAGTGTTCACATCTTGTGGTGCGCCTGTTTTCCCTCTCTAGGTGCCCCTGTTGAACAGTCAGGAGGCGCCGCTCTGTGCTGGCGTGGTGCTGGGACACCGCTCCATCCTGACTGCCGCCAGCTGCCTCTTCCTGGACTCGGGGCTCAAACTCCGCCCCTCCAGCTTGTTTGTGGTCGCTGGTATGAAACTTTACTAAGCAAACCCTTTAAAATGGACCAATCAACATGAAAGAGCCCTGAAAACTGAAGGAGGATATGACCATATTTGGGCAGTCGACATCATGTCGAGGTTAATTCTGCTGTCCGACTACTTTTGGCCAAACACTGAAGAAGAGTTCCCACTTCCTGTTTAAAGAAATTGAATGACTGTTGTGGACTTTTATTGTGAAGATGAAGACCTTTTCACAATAAAAGCCCACCGAAGGGTGTAACTGAGATCTCTCTCGTCTCCTAGGCAACAACGAGCTGGTCCCTGTCCAAGCTTTGCATGTCCATGATCGCTTCATTCCAGATCACCATGACAATGACCTCGCCCTCCTTGAGCTGGCCAAACCTTTGACCTTTGACCCTACCCTCATCCACCTCTGCGTGCCCAAAAAGGACTTCAGTGAAAACATCCTGATGCATGCTGGGAGGACGGGCGTTGCTGGTGGATGGAGAAGTGAACGACATGAGGATCTGGTCTACATGACGCTGGACGAGTGTCGCGACCAAATGAACGTGTCACATCAGCTCAGCAACAAGATGTTCTGCATGAGCAGGCAGATTGGACAGACGGTGAGGCAGAGCGCCGCCCCCAGGGGGCGGGGCAGACCCGGAAGGAACCACAACGAGGCCCCGCAGAGCCGGGCGCCAAATGGATCAGACAGTCAGAACAGCAGCAGGTCAAAGGTCGACCTTCAGAGGCCCTCGGTCTCTGACGGTGGCTTGAGGTCAGAGGTCAGCAGAAGGCGGAGCGGCCGTCTGTTGCCAGGGCTACCCGTTGCTACGGTGGAGAAGGGGACAGCATTTCTGACAGGGCTGCTGATTTCTCCGTCCACGGGCCGGCATGGGCGCAGCGGCGGCGGCCTCATATTCACCAAGGTTTCCCGCCACTTGAGCTGGATCAGGCCAAGACTGGAGGCGGCCGAGGATCACATGACCCTTCAAGTCATCCAGTATCCTGAGACCCGCTGATGACCCACCAACCACCGCCACCTCCAGAACTCTTTGAACGGGAGGCGGGTGCTGGTCGTCCTCCATCAGAGTCTCTTTCCTGAATGGTTTCATGTGGCCTCTGACCTTTTAGACCTGCTTGCTGAATCTGGTTTTACGTCTGGTTAATCTAGTAGTTACAGTGGTAACAGCAGGTCAGGTGTGTTTCCTGTGGCTGCTTCACAATGAAAGTCTCCCTAAAATGATGATTTCAAATTGAAACTAAATGAAAGTTGAAGGTGAAGCAGAAACTGGAAACTGTCCAATGTTTGTTTTCGTGTTTGTAAAGTCACAGAAAAAAAACATTAGTTTCCTGTTTGATTGTAATGAGGCGGCTGAGTGAAAGCTGGAGACACTAACAGGTCTGAAACCTCCAGGGACCAGACTGTGGTGGATCAGGTTAGTCCTGATCGATCAAAACCTGGTTCAATGATCCATCAAAGACACAGTGTACAAACCAGCCTCTGTTTATTCAACACTTCACAGTACAAAATTTAAAAAAGTAATTGAATGGAAAATGTTTCCATGAGGGCCCATGAGGCTTCACAGCCACAGGAATTGTGGGTAATGTAGTCTAAGAGACGGAGGACAGAGGAGGGAAGGGATTCTGCTTGCTGACTACGAGCTTCTGGTGCTGATGGGAGATGTAGCCTTTGATGTGACCCTGACAGGAAACAGGAAATAAAACTGGATTAAAAGTTTTTTTACTTCCTCTCTTTGAGCCGCATGACCGTGTGTGTGTGTGTGTGTGTGTGTGTGTGAGAGAGTGTGTGTGTGTGTGAGTGTGTGTGTGTCCTCACCATGTAGATGAGGTTCGCCAGGATACACTGGACCTCGTCAATGTCCACATCCTCCACCTCCATCATTCTCAGAGACACCAGGAAGGCGTCCAGGGGCAGCTGGTGGGTCCGAAGCAACAGATACCTGCACACAGGGGTCAGAGGTCAGGGGTCAATCCTGTGGTCCACAACATCACAGGATTGGCCCCAGAAAACTCCCCACAATGACAGACCCAGGACCAGAAACATGACATCATACTCTACAGATTCACCAAAGACCTGGAGCTAAAGACCTGGAGCTAAAGACCTGGAGCTAAAGACCTGGAGCTAAAGACCTGGAGCTAAAGACCTGGACTCAGAGACCTGGAGCCAAAGACCTGGACTCAGAGACCTGGAGCCAAAGACCTGGAGCCAAAGACCTGGAGTCAAAGACCTGGAGCTAAAGACCTGGAGCTAAAGACCTGGACTCAGAGACCTGGAGCTAAAGACCTGGACTCAGAGACCTGGAGTCAAAGACCTGGAGCCAAAGACCTGGAGCTAAAGACCTGGAGCTAAAGACCAGGAGCTAAAGACCTGGAGCTAAAGACCTGGAGCTAAAGACCTGGAGCTAAAGACCTGGAGCTAAAGACCTGGACTCAGAGACCTGGAGCTAAAGACCTGGAGCCAAAGACCTGGAGCTAAAGACCTGGAGTCAAAGACCTGGAGCCAAAGACCTGGAGTCAAAGACCTGGAGCCAAAGACCTGGAGCCAAAGACCTGGAGCTAAAGACCTGGAGCTAAAGACCTGGAGCTAAAGACCTGGAGCCATAGACCTGGAGCCTAAGACCTGGAGCCAAAGACCTGGAGCTAAAGACCTGGAGCCTAACACCTGGACTCAGAGACCTGGAGTCACTCACACTTTCTTGAAGAGGTTCCTGTAGGTGATGATCTTGAGCTTCTCCAGGATGAGGAAGATCCCACAGCGGATGAAGAAGGTCTCGTGTTTGGACAGAGCTTCGTTCAGCAGCAGCAGGTTCCCCTCACTGACACACACACACACACACGTCACATCACATGACTGCTGATGTCACTTCCTGTGATACAAGCTGGTCGATCGCCACTCACCTCACAGCTTTGGTGACGTCAGCGAACTGCATCAGGTCGTATTTCTTCAGCAGCTGATGAGTTGGCATGTGACCCTGAAAAAGCAGAAACAGCTGGAGTCACATGGAGGAACCGGGTCTGGCCTGGACCTGAACCGGTTCAGACTCAGCCCAACACGGTCCCTCACCAGCAGCATCTTGACAGGCAGCAGGTAGATGAGGATCATCCTCTTGTTCTTCTGACTGGAGCGATGACAGTGATGGAAGGCGAATGATAGGAACTCCTCAGCTGCACAGACACAACGCTCACAGTCAGCTTCGCTCACACACCTGTGATGTCATCACTGACGCTGAGTGACGTCACCGAAGAGTCACACGACAAGTCTACAGTGCTCCTACAGCGCAGCTGTACCTGGTTTGAAGTCACTGTCAAACATGGCTTTGCGGCCCACGTAGTATTTGTAGGTGACCTTTTGGGCCGGACTGTAGTCCTTCTTCAGGTTGGAGCTGTCGATGGCTCTGATCAGAGGTTTACACAGATGCAGCTTATTGATCTGCAACAAGGAGTCATGGTCTTCAGATGTCTTCAAACACATTTGGAAGAGATTTCAACGAGAAAAGGAATCATCAATCAATCACTGATCCATCGGTTTGCACCTTAAAGTAGATCTTGAAGAGCTGGTTGCTCAGAAACATCATCCCCCACTTCTTTGAGTCTTCGATCCCCGCACGGCTGCAACACACAACTGTTTACTGATCTGACACAAAACTAGTCCCTGTGTGTGTGTGTGTGTTGTACTGACTTGTCACTGGCACACACTCTGAAGCAGCTCATCAGCTGCTCTGCTGCTTTCTCCAACATCTCACCAGGTTGACCTTTACCCTTTTTCTGCAGCTGCTGCTCCGCCTGACACACACACACACACACACTGAAGATTTCTGTTATCATGTTTCTGTGTGCAACAGTTTGACAGAAAGTTTCTTACATTATTTGCGAAGATCCTGAGATCCAGAGTGACAGCAAACATCACAGGAAGAGCCCTGAAAGCAAAAACCTACAGTGAGTACTGAAGCTGCATTCAGCTTCATTAATCCTGTAAAGTGTTGACTCTGAGTTTCCTCATGAGAACCTACCAGTTCTCCTCTTTGTGGGACTGGAAGGCTCTCAGGAACGATGTGACAGGTCAAGGACAAGGACTGATCGATTATTGGCTGGCGATTGATTGATAGACAGGTCAATATGATGTTCTAGTGTGTCTGTGTGTGTCTTCACAATGAAGGATATTGAACCACCAGCGTCTGGAACTTATAGGCCTCAACAAAGTCGTGATTGGCCACAGCATAGATACACCTGTAACACACACACACACACACACACACACACACACACACATCAGTCTCTGGGATCCTTGGGTTCAGCTGATCCTCGACAACGTCCCTGGATGTGTGTCCTACCTGAGATGAGCTGCAACCATCTCATCGTACGGCGGCTCCAGAAC
>CM068496.1:220000-267500 GCA_034769265.1 Remorina albescens
CCGTCCCTCGCCACGACCCTCCGCCCGACCAGCCGCCACCCACTCGCCATTCACGAACTTCCAGCGGCAGCCGTCGGCCGGCACGAAGTCCAGCAGGAAGGAGTACATGGAGCTCGGGTCCAGACCGGAGACGCTGACCTTCAGGACCGGGAACATTCGCCTGAGGGGACGAGTCAGAGAGCGATCATCAGGAGTCATCACCAAAAACCTCATCACTAAGAGACGACCTCATCACGAATGAATTATGCACAAGGATGCATGACCTGAGGTTCAAAGGTCATGACCTCAGATACAGAGTTCACAAGTTGACCTGTCCCTCGAACCAACCCCACTGAGCAGTTGTCGTGGTTACCGTCCGTTCTTGGTGACGATCATCTCGTTGGTGATGTGTTGGAACTTCCTCCACAGCTCGGCGTCCTCCAGAGTCACCCTCAGCTCTCTCTCCGTGGGGTCGCCCTTCTCTCGCCCAGCCTGCAGCTCGCTCTCCACGGCGCTCAGCAGCCTCGACATGCAGCGCTCTGCCGAGCCAGGGCTGCACGGGGTCCCACCGCTGTGAACAGCCGCCATGACAGAGCCCCCGCCGCCGCTCCGCTCCACTGAAGACACGGCAGCTGACTCCCCGTCCTCCAGCAGTCCCTCCACCTTCATCTGGACACACACAGTAATTTCCACAGCAGTCAGTGCACCTGAATGCATCATGAGGCCTGAGATTAACTAACTTGATTTATTGTGTCCAAACTGATGATGAATAAAATTTGGATGAAGATTAAAGATCAAATGACGTCCTAATTCAGTCAGCAGCATCAGTTTAAGGTTTCACATTCAAACACGTTTTATTTTCAGGAATAAAAACAAAAATATCAATAAAGTTTCCTGGTGTTTTATTTCCTGTTTTCAGTGACACACGAAGGAAACTGATCAACGGGAAGAACAACTGAAAAATGACAGACGTAGATTGACTTCGAGCATAAAATAAAAAGTCTGCGTTTTTCTGACAAAAACATTTCTCAGATTTTCAGAATAAAAAGGTTGAAAAGTGAAGAATTATAAAATGATGTTTTGTTTTTCTCACTGACAGAGAAAATCTCCTGAAAAGAAACATTCATTTAGATTTTTTCTATTTCATTTCATGGAAACAAACCAAATTTGATAAAATCCTTCAGTGTGCGTCTGTGTGTGTTTGTGTGTCAGCAAAAGGACATTAAATACACTTTCCTTCGCATGTCTAAAAACGACATGTTGTGTCTGTTCATCTGCAACTCAACGATAAACTTTGTCTATTTTATTTTATTAGTTTATTTTTATTGTATTTATATTAAATCCTAAATTAGAACAAACAATAATTATTTTTAGGGAACAACAGTGATGCATGTTACATCAGTAAAACCTGACTTGACTTTAAAAAATTCAAATCTCTGATGACTTTAAGTGACTGAGTTTAAAATAATCTAATTATAAAAACTATCAACAATCCAATGATTTTGATTTTGTGTCATTTTCTTTCAGAAGTTTCTTTTTGAAAAACAGAATTCTCTACTCTCGATATAAATTAGATTGTGTAAATTTAAATGTAAACATAATGGAATATAAATACTCTACAGGTATTTTTGATTTGAATGAAATAATGAATTAAGTGTTTCCTGAAGCTGGAGGAGCAGATGAATGAATTCAGAGGAAACGTTCAATTCAGCATGAAGATGAAATAAAAACTAAATCTATTAAAAATACGATAAATGTTGAACTGAATAAAAACTGAAATTATACGTAAACATTGTCGTGTAAATCTGAAAGAATCTAAACGTCTGATTAATAATCAAAGATCTTTCCTGATCAATAATTAGCTGATAGAATGAACTCACCTGTGACACTGAGGAGCTGAAATAATCCACAAATTAATTAAAAGCTTAATTAACAAAATATCAGCTAATTAATTAAGAGTCTTTTGCTGTGTGACGAGAAGCTGCTCAGCTGCAACTGAACATCACAAACAATCACAGGACAGTCTGACTGTACCTCGCTCGACCACTCTCTCTCTCTCCCCATTACACACACTCACACACACACACTCTTGCTCGACCGCTCTCTCTCCTCTTCCACACACACGTCCCACTCAACTGAAGCTCCATCAGTTTTAAAATCTGAACGAGGCCAAAAGAAAGCCTTCATTATTGATTATTGATCAAACCGATCAATCTCTGATCCAACATGCACGCAGACCTGCAGCTTGGGCTCGACCCTGAGTTTTCCAAGAGTGCAGAGTCACCTGAAGGCATCGTTTGGAGGGAAAGGAGAAGGCGTTTTGAGTGACAGCAGACGATGAAAAGTGAAGTTTAGAGCAGGACGCTGAGACACGTCAGCAAGACGTTCAGACAAACACGACACGGCGACTCCGGGGTCACGTGACCTCAACAGGACGCCGTCGTTTTACTGGTCGGACCGACCGACTGACTTCCCCGCCTCCTCCCTCCAGGTGTAAAGGTCATGTGACCACGTTGGAGTAAACACCTTAAGCTGCTCAGATCAGCATGTAATGGAGGATAGGTCAAGTCCACACATCTGGAAACACACACAGACACACACCATCTGGACTGTGTGTGTGTGTGTGTGTGTGTGTGTGTTTCTGTGACTGTGTGGCGTGTGTTTTAATCAGAAGGTGAGATTAGAGGCTTTAGAGATTTAACAGGCATGAAGACGACATGAACGATGGCGACAGATAAACAGCAGAAAACCAGGTAACGCACACACACACTTGCTTTTACCTAAAAGAGTTTGATTTAAATATGAAACTGATTCTGGTCTAGCCTGGTCTCATCTGGTCTGGACTGATCCGCACTGATCTGATCTGGACTCATCTGGAAAGGTCTGGTTCTACTTGAGACCAGATGTGTAATAAAAGCTGGACCGCGTTGTGTTAAATCCAGATTTAAATATTTATTCAGACCACAAACAGAAACATCTGAAACCACATGGACCAAAAAACAGAGAACTGGGAGAGCTTTTCTGAGGAACCTCTTGTTTGTTATTACACATTAATAAACTGATCCGGCTACAGGAGGATCAGGACCAGGATTAGGATTGAGATCTGGATTATGGTCCTGAAGGTTCAGTCTGGATCCAGTTCCATGGTGGTTTCTTTATATTAAATAATTTAGTTACTGAATAAAAACTAAAAACCACATCCAGGATCGGGATCAGGATCAGCCCTGATCCAGTTCCCTCACAGACACTGAGTCCAGGTAACAGTCCAGGTGGAACCAACAGGTAACCAACAGGTGGTCTCCATAGAAACCAGGCGTTTAAAGCCATGCTCTCGGCTGACTGGATACAAACCACACAGGCTCCAGCATCCTGATTGGTGGAGGTGGGCGGAGTCTAGACGCACATGGAGCATAATTTGATGACGGCGTCTCTGAGAGAACAAACCAAACAGATCAGGGAAACTCACAAAGCCTCATGGGAGCTGCTTTCTTGATCCATGAATCATTTATCAGTATTAATCAGTTTTAGTATTTATTGGTGCAGCTGACATCATCCTCTGATTGGCTGTAAAGGGATGTCAGTCAGCCAATCAGAAGAGAGCCTCTGATCCTTTATTAAATGTTGACAGGCCGAATGAATCAACTTTATCGATCAGAAGTTTTACATTTAATCTGTTTAAATGTGACGACGAGCAGCTGCTGTGTGTCGTCGTGTTTTTGTGTGTTTGCGTTACCTGGCGAAGGGGATATACGAGAGGCCGTACCTGTGAAAACAACAGCAGCAGTGAGAAAGGCAAGTCAACACTTTGTGTGTGTGCGTGTTTTTGAGTAGCGTACCAGGTGAAGGCCAGAAACTGAAGGACACAGAAAAGCAGAGCAAGGCCGTTGTTCTTCCACTGCAGACACACAAACTCACACTTTATTAATAGAACGGTTCTTCATTAATGACACTGATCCACTTCCTGTCAACAACTTTGTGTTTCTCACCCAGAAAGCAGCACACAGCGTCAGAGTGAGGCAGAGCTGCAGAGACAGACACACAAACACAGATATGTTTTTAACATGACATCCTAGTGTCTTTGTGATCATCATCATCACGTGTGCGTTTGTTCTCACCATCATGATGACGGTGGCGAGCGCTCTCTCTTTAGCCCACATTGTCTTCAGCTGCCGGCACGGACCGACCAGGAACATGGTGCTGGAACCAGACCAGATTCAGATAAAGGTCAAGGATCAGGTCTTTCCTATGACATTAGACCAGGACAGACCGGGTCGGACTGAGTAAGACCGGGCCAGACCGGGTCAGACCAGGACAGACCAGGACAGACCAGGACAGACCAGGACAGACCAAGACAGACCAGGACAGACCAGGTCGGACAGACCGGGTCGGACTGAGTAAGACCGGGTCAGACCAGGTTAGACCAGGACAGACCGGGAGGTTTCTGGATGCTACCTGGCTAAAGCGCAGATGTTTCCCACGCTGTAGAAGACAGCAAACACTGCGAGACCAAAACCAGGGATCCACAGCATACAGGTTCCCTGAACACAAAGAGACAGGTTGTTACCATGGAAACAGTCAGGAAGGACAGGATCAGTAGATATGACAAGACAAGAAAAGACAGGTGGTTACCATAGAAACAGAGACAAAGAAAGACTCAGGTCTTACCATAGAGGCTGACAGAATGTGACTCAGACACATTGTTACCGTGGATACTGACAAGAAAAAAGTTTGTTGCCATAGAAACAGACAAAAAGTTTGAGCTGGAACTGTGTGAGCAGACAGACCCTCTGTTACCATAGAAATGAGTTGAAAACAGACACAAGCTGTTACCATGGAGACCATCAGAGACTATGTTACCATAGGAAGGAAAGAGGAGACAGATAGACTGTTTCCATGGAAACAAAGGAAAACTTTACAAACAGACAGAGCGGTGAAGCAGTATCATCACTCACCAGGACGGAGCTCAACACCCCCAGAATAAAGCAGATCACAAAGCCCTTCATCCTCGTCCCAAAGGACAAGGTCGACGCCTGATTGGCTGCCTGCACAGACCATCACCACATCACCATTATCATCATCGTCCTCATCAGTTCTGAAGGTTGTTGATGGAGCAACATGAGTGAAATATTAAAGTAGAACTGTCGGACTCAACTGAAACTGATTAAAACATCAAACCATCCAGATCCAGACTGAGACACTACAGTAAATTGTGACTTCTCGGTGAGTTTAGATGGCATCACTGTGGACCGTGAACACCTGAGTCGGTCAGTGAGTGTCCAGGTGAGCTAACAGGCTCAAACAGGTGCTAACAGATGTTAAAAGGTTCTAACAGGTGCTGACAGGTGTTAAAAGGTTCAAACAGGTGCTAACAGGTGTTAAAAGGTTCAAACAGGTGCTAACAGGTGCTAAAAGGTTCAAACAGGTGCTAACAGATGTTAAAAGGTTCTAACAAATGCTAACAGGTGTTAAAAGGTTCTAACAGATGCTGACAGGTGTTAAAAGGTTCAAACAGGTGCTAACAGGTGCTAAAAGGTTCAAACAGGTGCTAACAGATGTTAAAAGGTTCTAACAGATGCTAACAGGTGTTAAAAGGTTCTAACAGATGCTGACAGGTGTTAAAAGGTTCTAACAGGTGCTAACAGGTGTTAAAAGGTTCAAACAGGTGCTAACAGGTGCTAAAAGGTTCAAACAGGTGCTAACAGGTGCTAAAAGGTTCAAACAGGTGCTAACAGGTGCTAAAAGGTTCAAACAGGTGCTAACAGGTGCTAAAAGGTTCAAACAGGTGCTAACAGATGTTAAAAGGTTCTAACAGATGCTAACAGATGTTAAAAGGTTCAAACAGGTGCTGACAGGTGTTAAAAGGTTCAAACAGGTTCAAACAGTTGCTAACAGATGCTAACAGGTTCTAACAGGTTCAAACGGGTGCTAACAGGTGCTAACAGGCTCAAACGGGTGCTAACAGGTGCTAACAGGCTCAAACAGGTTCTAACAGGTGCTAACAGGCTCAAACGGGTGCTAACAGGTGCTAACAGGTTCAAACAGGTTCTAACAGGTTCAAACAGGTTCTAACAGGTGCTAACAGATGTTAACAGGTGCTAACAGGTTCAAACAGGTGCTAACAGATGCTAACAGGTGCTAACAGGTGCTAACAGGTTCAAACAGGTGCTAACAGGTGCTAACAGGTTCAAACAGGTGCTAACAGATGCTAACAGGTGCTAACAGGTGCTAACAGGTTCAAACAGGTGCTAACAGATGCTAACAGGTGCTAACAGGTGCTAACAGGTTCAAACAGGTGCTAACAGGTGCTAACAGGTGCTAACAGGTTCTAACAGGTTCTAACAGGTTCAAACAGGTGCTAACAGGCTCTAACAGATGTACCTCCAACATGTCTCTGTCTCCATCGTCCTGTCCACTCAGGACCTTCTTCAGTTTGTCCATTCAGGCCCGTTCTCCCGCTGGACTTGGCTTCAGTTACCTGACGGTCCAGGTGAGCGACGTTACAACTTCAGATGAGTCAGCGCACCAACAGGTGCAGCACTTCCGCCTGTAGTTCCGCATCCGGCCACAATGACCCGGAAGGTGGCGCTGTCTCCGCACGCCGACCTGGGACTTGTGACCGGAAGTGGCGGGTCCTACTGCTTCACTGCTGAATTCTGTCTGTTGCTTTCTTTTTTATTATTTGATTATTTTCATTAAAACCACGAAGACCAAGATGGAAAAATGTTTTCTATTTTAATCTTTTTCTCTCTGAAATTAAAAAACACTTCAGGTCCACCTTTTTTCATGGTTTTATGTTTTTCTTGTTTGCATTTCTAAGTTTGTGTGTTTGTCCTTTTCATCTCCTGATCATGTAGAAGTAGTCAAGAATTATGAGATTTCCCACAATCAAACTTTATTCATACGACAGAACTGATAAACTATTAAAACACACACACACGTGAGGTTACTATGGTTACGTTAGCTTTAGTGTATTGATGAGGTATCAGGAGCCTCACACAGAGTTCAGATCGGTGGACTCTGGACTCCTTTTTAGTGAACCTGACCCATCAGGTTCTAGTGTTTGGTCACTGTGCTGTTGCAGTCGTCCGTGGTCTCAGTGTCCCCTCTTTATGACACCTGATGGGACCTTGATGATGTCATTGATTGGTGGTTTTTAGGGGACTTTGACTCTGGTGGAGCTCCAATAAATTGGCTGTGGCATGGACACCTGAACGTGGCATGTGGGACAGCACTGTTTTCTCCAGAGCCACTCCTCTATACACTGAAGACCAGACACACACCAAAGAGTCAACACAACATCTGTATGTGTCAGAGTGTGTGTGTGTGTGTGTGTGGGTTACCTCCTTGTGGAAGGTGTGTGTGCACTGCAGCTCTCTGGTGCCACCGGTCCCTCGATTCAGGTTGTTGTGACAGATCAAACACACACTGTCTGCATCACTCTGTGACACACACACACACAGTTTAAACTCACATTTGAAGACACAGGTCACTTTTCCCATCAGTCTTTGAACTCACCAGTGACATGACGTTGCGTCTCCTGAACTGGCTCTTCCTCTCGTGCGTTGTGGTCTCTGGGATTGTGGGTATGAGGGAGGGTCTTCGCTTGGCAGTGGGCGTGGCAACAGGAGCAGCGGCCTCCTGTGGGGAAGGCAGGAGGTGACGGGAGGAGGAGTGACGCAGCAGGCGCCTCGCCGTCAGAGGAGCCCGGCTGGACGAGTGGAGCCGAGACAGCTGCATGGCCGAGAGAGTAGTCTAGACAGAGAGAGAGACCGGCTCAGGTTTACTGGTTTAACTGGGAGTTTTCAGTCAGTGTGGTCCAGCTGGTCTCAGGCCTCAGTCTGTTCCCTTATCTTGGATTTCCCATTTTGTAAAATAAACCTAGACGGAGGTTAAATGAGTTAAAGCTCAGAACCAGGTATGAAAAATTAAATTTAAAAAAGACTCACTGATCCAAAGATTTCATCAACACTGTCAAAAATAAACAGGACCAGAACTCTGTAATCCCCTTTAGAGAGCGAGAGGCCACACTGCTAAAAAAGGACCAGCTGACCCTCTTAGTGGTCTCTGATCAGGACCAGCAGCTGATGACCTGATGTTAACTGGTCTGAGTCCAGATTCTGTTCAGGTCTCAGGTCAGATCATGTTTAAAGGTCTAATTAGACCTGTGGTACCTCAGACTTCGCCCACTTAGTGAAACTCCTCCCCCACTTTACCCTGCAGGAATTTGGTTCTTACCTGACAGGGCAGTGATGCCCGGCGGTCGGCCCTCATTCGCACCGGAGTCTCTAAACTGCTTCTGCTCTCAGGTCTTTGTCCCCCTGCCGCCTCCTCCTCCTCCTCCTCCTCCTCCTCCTCTTGTTTCCCGCCTCTGTACTGCTGCATCCAAGTGTTGAAGGTCCTAGCATCCTCTTCCTCGTTGTCTTCTGCTTCCTCTTCCTCCCCTGACCTCAGCCCTGTTGGGTCTTCAGTGAACACCTCAGCTTCCTCCTGATCAGAATCCATTCAGCTAATAATTCTGTCCAACTAAAGCTGGCGAGGCTACTCAGGCTTATTAAGACTGGATTTCACCTCAGAATGGACAACCAGGTCAAAGTTAGACCATGTGAACCACATCAGACTGAATTACAGCCAAGATTAACTAAATTAAAATAATCCTGAATCAGTCCTGAGCCAAACAAACAGTAAAGTTGAAGTAAATCAGGTTAAAGTCACAGACTGAAGTAAAGAAACTGATAGCAGGTAGTTCCAGCTCTGCGGGCAGAGCGATAGAATGCAGGAGGAGGAGGATCAAGGGATGATGAAGAAGTGCTGGATTATCTGAGCAGCAAATTCACAAATCCAGTCTTGACTGTCGATCTCTCGCCACTCCAGCCGTGTCCACATAAATGAAGAGGTCAGTTCTGCAGTGACCTCCGGTCCCTCCTCGCCTGCATTGGAGGACCGGCAGCCTTTTTCCCCCTCCTTTTCCTCTCGGTCAGACTCTTCTCCCTCCTGCCCTTCCTCTCTTGCTCTCTGTGCTGCTCTCACACAAACCCAGTTAATCCATTTAGAGGACCACAGGAGGAGGAGGAGGGGGATTACACCTGGTTTACTGTATCTGTGTCAGACCAGGTGAGAGGTGAGGCTGCAGGGCCGCCGGTTCTCTCCATTTATTTACCTGATGCAGCATCAGTCAGAAACCTCTTGGAGCTTTAAACTGGCTCCAGTTTTTATCAGACCGTGAAAGGGAGGTAATATGTATATGATAGTGTAGCAATATGTATGGATAGGTGTTACTCTTGACAACAAAAAAATCAAAAACAGACCACATCACCTGGGGAAATATAATTTACCACCAAGTACCAATAAGAGTACAGGTAAGGACACTCAGGTTCATTATACTAATGAGCAGGAGACGTGGTTACGTTTAAAAGAAGATGGCACTTTATCACAAAAATATTTACTATTCTAAAATGTCATTCACTCACACAAAGTTTAATTAGGGGGGGTCAACTATGGTAGAAGAGGATCTCAAAGAAAGTCACCGCAGACACACATGAGCGCCTGTACACTCCCACACAGGAGGAGGTACCACCACCTGAGGCGCTCAGCTTCTGAAAGGGGACAAGAGGACAAAAGCAATTAAAAGGGGTTTCAGCAAATCAGTCACACAATTGAACAAAACATAACAACATGGGGTAACTATCGGCGGTTGGCACCCACAAACTAAGTGAGTTATACAAGTAAATGCAGTGTTATATGAGCTGCCACAAACCCACTATCAATAGCAAACAAACCAAATAATACAAAGGAACAGAAAACCACTTCATGACTGAATCAAAAGAATCATAATAAACAGTAATCAAAAAGAATGTCACTTAGAGGCAAACTAAATAAACCAAAACTACACAAAATAATATTACTAGAAGGAAAGAAACAGTCACGTGATGGCGTGATAAATAGCAAATCTGGAATACATAAATAGGTGAAATCACCCACAACGGTTCGGGTTAAACAAATGAACTAAATGAACCTCCTGTACACATTCATGTGCGGTCTGTGGAGGAATGAAACATGAAGGGAACTTCGAAAATGACGGCAAACGTTTAACAGGAGCACGAACAGCCCAGCAGCTGCGACCTTACCTGCAGACAAGCCGACGGAGCAAACAGGAAATGAGGCGGATACCTGCTGTTACAGACTGCGCCCCCTGCAGGAGCGGCTAATCACAGCAGCATGAAGACGAAGATTTAATATCGAATATCTCTGATGACTCTTCCTGTCAGATCAAAGAGCAGCTTCATCTCTGTTTTACGTTTGCAGCGTTGTTTGTTCTTCACGTTAACAACAAACAAAAGCGTGCTCTGTATTTTAGTCCTTTGTTTACGCCGTGAGCAGGTGAAACCGGAAGTGTGTCTCCTGACGGTCCGCTAACTTCCGCTGTGGGCGGAGCTTCGGGAGGCCGGACTGTAAACAACATTTAGCCGTTAGCTCGGCGGCTAACCGGGGTTTTGTGTCGGTGTCGGTCGGTGAGCCGGTGAGAGTCGGTGGGAGCAGGATGGGTAGGTGCTGCCCCGGGTCTTCATCACTTTACTGCCTTTTTTAGCATGTTAGCAACTCCTTCCTCTGGGCGACGAACTTAATTCAAACCGAACCTCGTTAAAAAAAAGAGCATTTTTAATGATGTTTAGCTTAAAAAAACGCCAAATACACAATAAAACACATCACTAACAGCTGTGAACTATCTGCCGTAGTCATTAATTATTTCGGCAGAGTTGTGTCACATATTAAACAGTTTTATATCAGAAATCATAAAGTTATAGAGGTGGGTGTTATTTTCATTGGTGTCTCCTGACAGACACAACACGTTTTCATTTTTCAAATTCATAATATTCATTCAGTCATCAAATTAAAATGAGTTATAATTAATGGAGAAGTGGTCTTATATGATTATAATTAAGTTCTTATTGCTTATTCACTGTCGAGTAACGAATCCCTAAATACTGAAGTTTTTGAAAGGAGTCTGGCTGGATCACATTTTCAGACAAACTTGGAAATGAACAATTTTTCAATCATAAATCGTTGCTTCTGTGTTGGTCATCATTTTTATTGAAAGAGAAATTTCAGAAAAGCACCAAACCCCAAACTGTTGATATTTACTCTGCAGATTGTTGGTGACTTGAGTTTTCACCTCCTGATCCACGTTTGTTTGTTTTTTCCTGCAACCACCAACATCAGTAATATCAGATTATAGCATTAAGACGTGGAAACACCTAAATGAGCGTCATTATTTCTGCCTGCTGTGACAAGCTGAAATGTGATGTTACAGCAGTCTGTTAATTTAATACCAGTGCAACGTCCCTAAAATACAGAATAGGATCATTTTGAAACTTCTGTCAAACCCTCAGAAAACTAAACTGGATAATGATGATGATGGTTACAGGCCTTTTTCTCTGCAGGTAGGTTAACTCTTATAAATCCGGTAAACAGATGGAGCTCCATGTGAATTATTGTCAATGTCATTTATAAAATTTGTCTTTTTGTTTCTCGTCATGTTAACATGTTTCCCTCGGCCCCCTCAGCCCCCCCACCGCCCCTCTCCTCCCTGCGCCTCCTCGTTTCCCCTCTCCGCCTGCTGACGGCAGCGATGTGGCAGGTCGCTCGGCAGCAGAGCGTGGAGCATTATGGGATGCTGGAGGACTTTGTTTCCCTGGTAACTGAGGCAGTCCCCCAGCTGCTGACGGACCAGCAGAGGAAGCTGCTGCTGCTGGCTCTGAGGGCCAAGGTCTGTGTTCAATACAACCAAGCAGTTTACAGCGAATCGCAGCTGGAAGTGATGTCTTCACTGTCTTCTTGCCTCAGGTGACGCTCTCTGATCCCGCCCCCCAGGCCATCAGTGCTCACCTGGACAGGATCCGCTCCGTCTCCAAGGCAACGGTGAGGAAGGAGGGCTCTGCTGTGTCATCCTTACAGCTGATGACTACAGTTAACCTTCATGTGGGCCTCAAACTCAGGACTGATCAGCACATCTGTTGTTCCAGCAGGAGGACGGACATGAGGACAGGTGGTGCTCAGCTCTAGTGACTCTGACTGACAGAGTGAGACAGAGTCCTGCAGACACACAACGCCTCCTTCAGGTCAGTCTTCATCACTGTTGGTGTTTGTTCAGTCTGATGCTGTTGAGTGTTTTTATTCGACATGCACCCCCCGCCCCCCAAACCTCCTGTGTGCTGGCTTGTTTCAGGACGTCTTTGACCACAGCTATGACTCCGCCCTCCAGTCCCTCGTGTCTGACTTCCTGTCCAGGATCGAGCAGATGTTCCCTGTGCCTGACTTCATACAGGTGTGCAGTGACAGGTTTAGACCCACAAGGAGGTCTAGATGTAGGACCAGGTTCAGGTTCAAGTTCAGCAGACCACTGATGGGGTTGAATCTGGGGGTTTTTGTCTTTGTGTGGTTCAGGCTGCGTCCTGGCTCGATGCCGCCCCCGGTGGTCTTGATGACTGTCTGCAGGAGACGGGTCTGGAGGACCTGAGGGAGCTGCTGACCAATCAGAGCTGCTCATTGGGAAGAGCAACCACCTCAGGTGTGAGAGCTCAGAGACTCGACAAGAACACAAGAAGAAGAGGATTGTGACTTTAACTGAAGGTGTTCATTTTTGTCCTCAGTGTGTTGTGACACAGAGAAGGTCCTTCTCGCCGCCTGGTCCCACCCACTCTTCAACAAACTGACCAATCCTGAGCCTCCTCCTGCTGACAAACAGGTCCAGGTGGAGTTTCTTCCTGTGGAGAGTCCGGTGAGGCTGGATGTGGAGCTGGTGAAGGTGGAGGTGGTCGTTACGACGGAGGACGAACAGGAAGAGGTGGAGGAGCCTGTGACTGGTCAGAACGAGTCGCCAACCGAGCAGGAGCCGTCCAATGAGAGCTCGGTGGTCTCATTTGTGATGGTGGAGGTGGACGGGTCAGATGCTTAGCTTCTCTTTTACAGCGTTTACCGATTAGTTGAATGTGAACGCCACATGCGCTTCATCATCAGTGATGAAGATGACCTCAGGTTGGCCTGTTGCCATGACACTAAAACATCCTGATTAATTGATCAATGAACTGTTTGTTTTTTCTGAGAGTAAATTCTTAAATATTAGAGGAAGTTACAGGAACCTTCAAAATAAATTGTCATCATTACTGTTTCCCTGGCAGGTTGAAGGAATCTCCTGGAGACTTAGACCAATCAGAAGGCACAGGTAACACACACACACACGCACGCACACACACTCTTAGCATATTATTTATGTCTGCCTTTCCTTCACAGTTGACCAATCAGATCAGTTTTGCGCAGATGTCACAGCTAATGCTCTGTTCAGCATTTCCCATAATTCTCAGCGAGTGGCTCACAAGTGTCCTCAGTGTGGCAAATGTTTCATCTACCGCTCTCAGGTGAGTATCTTCACCTGGACCTGGACTCAGAGTCCAGCACAGTGCCCGTCCACAGAGGCCAATCAGCTTATCAGTCTGACTGTTGACAGGTGATCCGTCACCTGCGGACCAATAAGTCCTGTGGTTCGGCCCTAACAACAACGACAACAGGAGCTGTGAACATGCAGACTCAACCGGGTGATCGTGACCAGGAGCCCCGCCCCCCAGAGCCCTCCGTCCCAGAGCCCCGCCCCATCCGGACCCACTCCTGTTTCCAGTGCAGCGCTGTCTTCAGAACCAAAGCCGAGCTCCTGTCGCACCAGCGGAGCCACCGGGCCCGCCCAGTTTACCAGTGTGGTCAGTGCGACAAGGAGTTCCACCACCTGTCCAGCCTGACCAATCACAAGCAGACTCACCTGGACAGAGGAGGCTTCACCTGCAGCAGGTGTGATAAGGTGTTTGAGTCAGCCAAAGAAAGAGACGCCCACAGGCTGCAGCACCGGCTGCCCGACCTCACCTGCACCGTGTGTGAGCAGACGTTCAGCTCGCAGACGCAGCTGCTGCGACACCTGCAAACGCACTCTGTGGAGGGGGCGGAGCCTAGCTACAGCTGCCGCTTCTGTGAGCAGACCTTCTCAGGTACGTATAAAGGTAGACGTGTGGGAGGAGCAGTGTATGAGAACTGTGACCTCTGACCTACGTTGATCCTGATTGGACAGAATGAGCTGCTCACTGGACTTATTTTTGTAGTCATGAGAGAACCGTCTGATTGGTCCCTGCTCTCCAGGTGTGACCCAGCTACGTATCCACCAGCGCACACACACTTTCCGCTCGTACCAGTGCGACCAGTGCAACAAGACGTACGGCTCCCTGACCGGCTTGCACTCGCACCAGTCCAGCCACAGCGCCGAGAGCCGCTTCCTGTGTCCGCAGTGCGGCAAACGCTTCAAGACGCGGGACGGCCTGGAGGGCCACCTGAGGACGCACACCGGGGAGCGGCCCTACCGCTGCCCCTACTGCCCCAAAGACTTCACCGCACTCGCCGGCCTCAATGTTCACGTACGACGGCACACGGGGGAGCGCCCGTACGTGTGCACGGTGTGCGGGAAGGGCTGGCCATCCGGAGGGGACCTGCAGAAGCACATGAGGACTCACACAGGGGAGCGGCCCTACGTCTGCCAGGACTGTGGGAAGGCCTTTTCCATTTCCTGTCACCTGACCGAGCACCGCAGGATCCACACCGGTAAGACAGTCCGGTCTCAGGGACCAGGTCCGGGTTTATGGGTCATACACACTCATGACTGTCTGTTGTGTGTCTGTTGTGTGTCGGCGCTGCAGGGGAGAAGCCGTTCTCGTGTCCCGAGTGTGGGAAATGTCTGCGGAGGAAGTTCGACCTGAAAAAGCACATATTGTCTCACAGCGACGTCCGTCCCTACGCCTGCGTCTACTGCACCAAGAGCTACACCCGCAAGACCCACCTGACCAGACACCAGCTGACGCACCGGGGCGCTGACGGCGAGGTGGAGGAGCGGCCGGCAGACGACGCTTGAGGCGACGCCGTCAGCTGTTTCTACAGATGGACTGAGGAGTAATGAGCGACGTGATGATGTCACATGTTGATGTCCTGACTTCCTGCTGCTCAGGTGCGAGTCTGGAAAGAAGCAGCCTCTTCACCTAAACTTTATCCAGATCCGTTCTGACACCTTCAGTGAATCTGAAGATTTGTTGTTTGAAACGAATAATTATCAGCAAAAACTAGTGATTAAAGATGCTCAGTGTCAGTCAGAGCGACAACAATCTACCTGAATGAAGCCGACTTGATAACCTGAGCAGCAGGAGATCAGCACTGTTGATGATTATTGATTGTGAATAAAAAGTCCAGATCCTGAGATGTGATGCAGCTGTGAAATGGCTCACAGCTGCATCACCATGCCATGACCCCGCTGACCTTATCACAACGAGACACTAACGTGCTGAAAGCCCGAAGCTGGTCACCATGGTAACTAGCACTGCTGTCCAATGTCCTGATGTGTGTGCGCTCACACACACAGTGATGGATTTGTAAGCTGGTCGTTTTCTTCTTCTACTCATTTTAAGCTGGCTGACTGTTGACTGATGATTGACTGCTGGTTGCCATGGAGATTTTGTATCTGTTCTTCTATAAAAGCTGCTGTGTCAAATGAACAGGTGATTTCACAGCTTTTATTTGAAACCTTTACAAACTTAATCTGCATCATTTGGCACACTGAGAACAGGAAGTGAAGAACTTGTGTGTCACCGTTCAGTCATCGTCGCCGCCTCCCACGTTTTCAATAGTCTTCCTCATCCACCTGCTCATCCTGAACAGGTGGGTGTAGAAGCCGTACTTCCCGTCCCGGTCGCAGCCTTCGCCCCACGACACAATGCCCATCTGATACCAGCGGTTCTCCTCCGGGTACTGAAGAGAACACAGAGTGGGACAGTCACTGAACGCAGCACAGAAATGTTCACTGTCCTCTAAAGGAGAACTGAACTTTCACTGAGAAACAAATCATTTAATAAGTTCCGTACATCCGGACAGCTGTGAGAAGCTGCTGCAGCTTTAATAAAGTCAGCTGTTAGTATTTTATCTGAATTTCATGGTCACTACTGTTTCACCGTCATTTACACTCAGCTGGTTTCTGTCCCATCATGTTTGAGTTAATGAGGTCATGTTGCAGCGTGGCATTATGGGAGTTGGTGTTTTTACCACCGTGACTGGGGCTGAAAAGTTAAAGTGGTGTCCTTTCTTCACTTATACCAAGAATGCAAAAGAAAAAAACCTTCATTATAAAAAAATTAATGAACACGAAGGAAAGCTGGATCAAGTAATAAATAATGGATCTAAAATATTGATCATCAGCTGGAGAAGCTCCTATAGTTTACTGCCTCCTGGTGGGGCAGTCGGGTATAACTTAAATTACTCAGATTCAAAGAGAATAAACTTTATTTAAAATCCTGAGCTCAGCCAATCAGAGCATCAGCACATTAAACAGCAGATTTGAGCACACAGTCATGCGTTTGTGCTGCAGAGCGGCGTTTTAAACGAAGCTGCAGCAAAGAACTGTGGGACTGAATTTTATCTGAGTCCCAGTCTCAGACCGAAGAAGCACTTTGTGATGTAATAAAAATATGGCCTAATTAAATGGAGTGTTTTCGGGTTAAAGGGCTGCAGCTTGGTGACACTGACCAGGTCCAGGACCAGGACCTCCAGGGTCTGGGTTGAACCTGGAGCTGGATCTGCCTCCATGAAGCAGCTGTTACTGTTCATACAGCATTGACTGAGAGGAAAGTGTGTGTCTGTTCACCTTCATCACAAACGGTCCACCGCTGTCTCCCTCGCAGGCGTCTCCACGCTGGGTGTCCTCCGGTTTATAACCTGCAACACAGGCTAAGATTAAAGGACGCCTGTCCAACATGGATTCTGGACAGAGATGTGGACCTCACAGAGGACAGGGCAATTAGGACAGTTCTACAGGCCAGAAGAACTCTTATCCTTCATGATGGATCATCTGGGTCTTCAGAGGGTAACTTCATGTTCAGTCTAACTTGTAGAATAAATAAATAAAATACCTGCACAGAACATGTTGTCTGTGATCCGGACTGAAGTGGAGCTGCGGCAGATGTCCTGGTCCACGATGGGCAGGTGGATTTGCTGAAGGACTGTGGGTAAATTTCTTGCCGAGGGGTTCCAGGTTTCCTTCAGGTTCCCCCAGCCGGTCACTCGTCCCTTATAGCCCTCGGCCATCAGGCTGAAGAGGAACAACAGTCAGAACCTGAGAGAACTCATGAAGCAAACAGTCAAGTCCTCAATCTGGTCGGACCTGGTCTAAAGATGGAAACACCTAGATTGCTTCAGTTCAGCCTTCAGCTGGGACTGAGGACAGGAGTGTTTCTGTGTCTTACTTCTTGGCGACCTTCCTGCTGGGCAGACAGACGGGGAAGATCTCGTCGGTGAAGGTGACCGGTCTTCTCAGGTGCAGTAAGGCGATATCCCGGTTCAGGTTTTCCTTCCAGTTGTATTTGGGATGGACGATGATTTTATCGATGGCTACAATCTTCTCGATGCCACGCTCAAACCTGAAAAGTGAGGACATATTCAGTCCAGTTCTGCTGTGTCCTGATCGGTCAGGTAAGGACGGTCTTACTTGGCCCGGTTGTGTTTCCCCAGGCGGACCAGGATGTCGTTGCTGGTGAAGTTCTTGTTCCAGGGCGGGTACAGGATGCAGTGAGCCGCCGTGAGGATCCATTGGTCGCTGACCAGACTGGCTCCACACAGCAGCTCCTGGGGGCTGCGCTTGTACAGCATCACCTGCCTGAGGACACCGAATGAGTGGCTGGGCTGAGGGTCGTCATGGAAACCACGAGGGTCACAAGGTCATTGAGTCATGTTTCAGTCAGAGTAGTGAAAGGTTGGTGAATGTTAGAACATTTTAAGACCTAAGTCTGTTTGTGCAGTTTGGTTACCATGGTGACAGGTGGTTGTGGATCAGTGTGGTTACCGTGGTGACAGCCTGTTGGTGTTAAGGGTGGTTACCATGGTGCTGAAGCCACCTCGGCGTCATCGCCCCCGACGATCCGTTTGTCTCTGTAGGACTCCAGCAGTTCGTCCTCCTTGGCATCCTTCTTGTTGATCTTCTCGAACAGCGGCCGCTGTCCGCACTCTGCAATAGGTCAAAGGTCACAGCAGTCAGGGCTGACGGTAATGGCATCTTACTGGTCAGTCAACAATCTGAACAGCGAGCGAAGGAATCAGCTGTACGTCAGTTAACTCGTCAGTTAATTGGATGATGATGTTGAGCCAATCAGAGTGCAGAGACTCACCCGCCTCCCCCTGACCAAAGGACCGGGGGTTGAAGAAGGTCTTCTTGGTGGATCCAAGGACAGAGCGCTCCATGCCCCCCGTCTCCATCAGCAGGTCACCCAGCAGGGAGTCCTCTGAAGGACAGACAGGTCAGAGGACACCTGGACCATTTTCAGAGGGAACAGAAAGTAGCTGTGTGTCGGTCCGTGTTGTGTTACCACAGAGTGGAAGGTCACAGAAGTCCACAGTTATGTTTCCCGCCACGTCCACGTAGCACCAGGGCCCCTCGGGGTCGTTGTCAGGGTTACGGCACTTGTTGGCCTGGAGGACCACCTCGGGGATGAAGTCCTTGTCCTTGGACAGGGCCGTGACGGCCGGAAGAGACCACTGCAGACACCTGTGGCCGTTCAGGGTCACGTCCAAGTCCCCGACGTAGTCTACGCCAAAGTTGGGTAAACACGGACCGGTCCGGACTTGCTCCAGGACCACAGTGGGCGGGACAAAGACTTCACCTGGACAGGAAGACAGATGTCCATCACCCCCTCTTGGTGTTGTTGTGTGTGTGTGTGTGTGTGTAGTTATGTAGTGGTGGTTTTAGTTGTGCTCTGTAATCCTGATACTTGCCACATTTGGGGACCCTGCAGGGCTCCTTCTGGACTGTGGGGTCTCTGGTGAAACACCAGGGACCTTCAGGACGGTTGTCAGGGTTACGACAGAAGTTCTCCTTCAGATTACTGTTCGGCTCCGACACATTAAACTCCCTGCAGACAGACAGGTGGACGGACAGAATGACAGACAGGTAGACGGGTAGACGGACAGACAGACAGACAGACAGACAGACAGACAGGTAGACGGACAGACAGGTTGTTACCTCATGATGGGGTGAGGGAAGCTGTGTCTCCAGTGTTGACATTGTCTCCCTGATGTTGTGATGTTGATGTGTCCTTCATAGTTCACCCCCGTACCAGAAATACACTGACCTGAGGGGGGACACACAAACACACTAAGTCAAAGTGTGTGTCCATTGTCTCTGATCAACTGTGAGTTTGTCCTTCAGTTTACCTTCAATACACTGTCTCACTATCTCTATGGTGTCCTTCGTCCTGGACAACTCAGTTCCTTTACAGTCTGCAGAGAGAGACAGAGAGACAGGCAGACAGACAGACAGACAGACAGAGAGACAGAGAGAGAGAGAGAGAGAGAGAGAGAGAGAGAGAGAGAGAGAGAGAGAGAGAGACAGACAGAGAGAGAGACAGAGAGAGAGAGACAGACAGAGGGGGCACAGAGAGAGACAGACAGAGAGACAGAGAGAGAGAGAGAGAGAGAGACAGACAGAGAGAGAGACAGAGAGAGAGAGACAGACAGAGGGGGCACAGAGAGAGATAGACAGAGAGAGAGAGAGGGAGGGAGAGAGAGAGAGAGACAGAGAAACAGACAGGAAAAGAGAGAGAGATAGACAGACACAGAGAGAGAGATAGACAGACACAGAGAGAGACAGACAGACAGAGACAGAAAAAGAGAGACAGACAGACAGAGAATGAGAGTGAGAGAGAGAGAGAGACTTGCAGTCAGTCAGACAGGTAGTTAGCCAAGTTTGTGTAGTCAGTTGTGTATTTGCGGACTTTGCTCGTGTTTATTCAGGGAGACGAAGTTAAAACTGATCAGAAGAGAAAAAGAATCAAACGGAGAAAATAAACAAAGATTAAATAAATGGAGTTAGTTTGTGTTGATCAGTGGATGCTGTCTGATGTCGCCTGTCCATCAGTTATCATTATTATGGAGTATTGATTCAGTACTTCCTGAAGCGTCTATGTGTCCGGTCCATGTCCACAGAGGACATGAGAATAGGACTCACCCAGGTACTTGGTCCAGAAGGTCTCCTGGGGGACAGACAGACGTTAGACTGAGCAGGTCTCAGGTTCTCTGAGGAATCAGTTAGACCTGATGGAGCGTACCGTTTTATCTGCCTGTTCGAACACCTCTCTGGCCTCCTCGTGGTCACAGATCTCCTCCACACACTCCCTCTCCAGGTTCCCTGTGGACAACAACACATCCATCTGAACCCCCAGAGTCCACAGAACCAGGACCAGCTGTAGTCCAGAGCCACTCAGAGCTGATGAGACCTTCGGTTACCTGGTTTCATCTCCTCAAATATCTGATTGGCTCGTCTGTTCCGCACCAGAACCTGTGAGGCCCGCTGACTGTCGAGGAACACTACAGACAGATATCAGATTTTAGCAACAGACACACAACTCTTTAAAGTGTTCTGCTGTAACGACTGGTTCTGACTTAAAAAGCAGCTACAGTGTGATCAGAAGTCAACTGTCTGTCCTTTGTGTATTTTTTTTTTACATTATTTCCCTGTTGGACTTCCTGTTAGAATCTGCCGTGGTTACGCCGGCGTCTTATGTTTCATGTTTAAGACTTCAACTTTTCTGTTTTTCTTTTCTTCTCTTCTGACACTAAACTGTTTGACCTCCAGGTCAAACTGATTATCACCACCTTTTAATGAACGTAACCACGGCAACTGTCAGCCTCCAACTACAGCGGCACCTTCCCAGACAGAACCCTTCGCTCCTACCACAGTCAGAAGAGATTAAATGGGGGGGTACCATGGTCTGCCAGGCAGCTGTGCAGGACGAGCAGCAGAAAAACAGCAGCTGGTTTGGATGCCGGCCCCACCATGATCCAGACCTCGGAGCAGAATCTCAGAACCAGATCCAGTAGACTCCCTCTGCAGTCTGTGTGTCTCAGTGAGTCTCTGGCGGGGGGGTATTGACCGCAGGGTCAAAGTATGAACCAGGCTGATGAGTCGCTTGTCTGTTTACTTTGACTCACCCTGCTGCGTTCAGCACCGACATGCTCTCTGTGTCCAGTTTATTAGGAACACTCGTCTGATCCAGCTGCCTGCGGTGTACCTGCCTGATGAAGGTGTTTCTGTTCATCTGTCCACCTCTGTGTGAGGGCTGAAGTATTAAAACTCTGCAGTGAATGAAGGTATCTGAGTGTTATCAGGAAAACGTAGCTCAGGGATCAACAGTAGAGTTCTGTGTGCAGCGTGTTGTTCTGGAGAAGATACAACCGACTGATCATGTGATCATTTTCTTCATCAATCTACTTGTAAAAATATTTAGCTTGTACAGATTCACAAATTAACAAAGAGTCATCGAGCTCAAAGCGAAGCAAAGCCACAGTCTGAAGCTTCAGGCTCTAAATAATTTAAAGAAAATGGCGTTCGTTTGAAGGAAATCGGTGTTGTGTTCAAAGACCATCTCGGTTCAGGGTTCATCCTGATGGGGGCGTCAGTCGCTCGGTGAGGTCATCAGCAGTGAGGCGTGTTCTGAGGCTCACATTGATGAAACCTTTGTCGTGGCGTCAGCACTGACTGTACGAACTTTTGTCCCCAAGCTGTTTGAGATCATCAGCTGTGTAAACGAGCAGACAGCACTGAGGTCAAAGGTCAGCACTCTGCTCACAGGTTAGACACTCAGCAGCTGAATGAAAAAACAAACAACAACAGCAAAGACCCGATCAGGGAGGAAAAAAAGGACAAACGCTGCGTCCTCCGAGTGTCCATCGATTTAACGCCGTCTGACTCAGCACACAGTCAGAACAAACATTTACTCTGCAGATACAGAGGTGAAGGTCTGTCCATCAGGCAGAGAGCACGTCATCATTACACACCCCGAGGACTCACCGACGACCCCCAGAGACCACCTGAGTCCCCCCAGTCCGGCTCCTAACCCTAACCCCAGCACACTTTTCCGACTGAATGCTGATCCAGTGAGCGTCGCCGTGGTCAGCAGAAACAGGAAAAGTTTGAGTCCAGACGCTTTTTTCTTCAGACATCAGACAGCAGTTAGAAAAGAAAGGCCTCGGCTCAGACTCAATTCTTCCTTTTTCACCAGAAACTGACTCAGAAACCATGTTGACTTGGTTCTCAGTCCACATTGTCCTTAAAGCTCTCTGACCTCCGGGTCCAACGTGTCACATGAATTTTCTGCCGACCTCTCTGAGCTTAGAAAGACGTTTTTCTATCATTTGATATTTGCTGACATATTCATCCAATTATCTCCTGTAACAAACCGTAGATGTCTGCTGAGGGTTTGTTTGTTTCGACAGCCGCTTCGATTCCCTCTGAATATTTACTCTTTGTTTGCCACACTGTTTTGTGGTGAGTTGTGTTTCAGTTTCTTTCTTGGTTGCTCAGTTTGTTCATGTGTTTCCTGCAGCTCGCGTCCTGAACACAACCTGTTCTGCTCCACATTTATTTCCTTGGTCTGGCTCCACTTTCTTCTCTTCAGGATGAGAGTTTCTTCAGCACCTTCATCTTTAACTTCAGCTGAAACCAAACATTTATCCACCTCAGTGACAAACTCACTGACCAGGTGGACTAACTTATGTGACATTCCCTGTAACTTCACATTTCTGTGTTATACTTACTTGAACAGCAATCTGACTTACTTTTTAAAACCATGCAAACCGATTGGAAGTAAAAAGTGAGTGTTACTTCAGTAACCTAAGTGCTTCAAATATCTATACATGAATGAAAAACAGGTTCGATTTTCTCCTAAAATTATCAAATTTACAGTTCAACACAATAAATCAAGGTAATAACAGTCGAAATTTCAATGATATCCTTTTTTTTTTTTTCTTCCTTTTATATGAACACATCAACAATATATTCGATTGTTGAATTTCCAGCATCAGAATGATTTGGGAACAAAAATGATCCATCTGATTTGGAGGTGCTTATTTGAAACAGTGAGGTCACGGAAACACAAGCCTAAGTGTGGCACAGTAGTTGGTAACAAACTTTGGAAAAAGACACAAAGGTCTTGAAATGGGGTTGGTGCACACAAGATGGCACTGGTTTACATTCATTACATTTCAAAAAGTCGCAGAGCACAATTTAGCTTCAGGTCTGTTAACAAATTATGCCATTCTAAAACCATATTGTGCTGGTTTAGAACTATTTTTAGAGGCTGTGTGCAGCTATTGCCATGGCAAATACTGGCTTCTGTAAACCACAATTTTAATGACAGTATGAAAAATAAGCTCAACCACTACTACATTTCTGGGACCATACCAACAGGTACAGGTTTTAAATGGCTGCATAAATGTTTGAAAAACTCATCTTCAGTGCAGGGCTTCATGAATTCACATGACTGGCAATTAAATGCAACTGTGGGTTTACTTACTTGCCCAATATCTGATTGAGAATGCCAAACAGACAAATGCACTTTGAGTGCATTAAAAGATCTGAAAGTGCACAAGCAATCCATATGAAGACATGGTATTGGTTGTTGCCGAGTAAAAACTCCATGTTTTAGGCGACAGTGTTTTAACAACTGTCCTCTCTTGTCTGCAGAAAAGATGCACTCCTTACATGTCCAACACATCTGGAGGAACAATTGTCAAAGGAGATTTTAAGTAAGGATAGTCTCTCAATTTAATCTAATTAAGATGTAGCATTGTTAACACTTTCTCAAAAACTGTTCTACTGCCAGTTACAACTCCTTAAAGTGAAATATCCTCCAGAATATAAGCTACTGGCACCTCACCTCCAATGCACTGAGGCCCACGTTGACATAGCAGCTCTTCAGTAGCTCTGAGTACTTGTTCTGAAAAAGAGAAAGAATATATTAGTTAAACAGAAGATCCACTGATATCGTTATGTTATGTAGATTACTGACACATTCCTTAATATGCGCATGCTTTACAGGTATTACAGGACAATTCCAGGCAAATTCAACCTGGGGTTATAGTTTCCTAATATTTTGTGTCTAAAAGAATGAATCTGAAGATTTTTTTATTGCTCTTACTGCACAGCAGCTTATAATGGGAGCAGATGGACCTTAGACTGTTTAGGCTATTTACATCCCAGAACGCAATTTTTTTGAATGACTATTCAAAAGTACACCAAGGGGTTTGTTTAGTTCAAGGAAGCTGACATTTCTGTAAGAGTGTACGTTTGAATAGCCATCTGACGGCATCTGCGGGAAAAAAATGCGGTTTTATGAGATTTAAGATCTGTGCTGCTGTGCCAATGTGAGGACAGAGGGAAGAGTAATTCAAGAAAAGTAATAAAATCCATTTTTTTAAGACCAAAACTATTTGGAAACTATAACCCCAGTTTGAATTTGCCTAGAATTTTCCTTTAACGTAAACACATTTAGAGAAATAAATCAAAAATTGAAAACTGCCTGTGCATAACAGAAGTCAAAGTGCTGGTACTGTGGAAAAAGTGTAACCGTGTAAAGAAAAAACTACATGTGTTGTGGCTACATACCGCACACAAGACAGGACTTAACATTTATAGAAATATCTGTTTAAGGAATATGTGATGATAACATTTCAAAAGAAGAATTTCCTTAGTATTAATTTATCAGTAGTGTGAAAACACAGCAAAGAATTTATAATTATTGGCAGAGAAAATGTTAAATGTAACATTTTAATTTTATTAGACCTTAAAAGGTGCTTTTTCAAATATCAGAGGTGGATGTCATGATTTAATAATACTTTTGGCAATAAAGTCGCACCTTGAAAAACAACTTAGACCCAAAAAGTGACCAAAGTCCCATGGTGTTATGAAGAGATTGAGGAAACACTGCAAAAAATTATATTAACAATTAACTATCATGGCGCCTGGAGCTCTGACAATGAGCACATTTTCTTAAACCCTATGTGTGTAAAATATTGGGATAATCAGTGATTATATTTTAGTCTAATCAAGAGAATAACAACATGGACAAGGAAACCCACAGAAGGATGCAAGATTTGGAGAGCAAGCATTTCCAGGCTGGTTGGCTTTTGTCATGCTTCCTGAGCAGTTTACACAAGTCAAAGAAGTTACCAACATCTCTGACACAGAAAAATGTTTGGTTTACAGTAAGCCTTTTGGAGAGTGAGAGGGGATTCTCCCTTTTTTTCCTTTCTTGCAAAATAAAGAATAAGCCGATTTCTCACTCATTGTTGGTCACAAGCCGCTTAACGTGTCTTACAGCTTGTCATAGCTCAAGAGGGACAAGGAGAGGACTCGTTCATCAGTGCACTCTGTGGGGCCACAGACTGGTGGGCAGCATCAGCTCCTCTAGTCCATGTAAACCTAACTTTAGCTGTGTGGTGGATTACGGCAGCCCTGTCGTTTAATGTACACACCCCAACTGTTGCTTTCACTAAGTGATCAATTTTTCCTTCACCCACACTGTATTCATAATTTTCACGTGACGTCACGCCATTGTGGGAACGCCCCCCTGGAGGGCTTCTTTCTCTGCCTGTCCGCTGCCCACCGGCTACTTTTTTTTTTTTTTTTTTTACTAGTTTTGGCTTAACTTTTACCAAAATGCTGCAGAAATCGACATGGAGACAAACCTGGGTTGTGCTTTTAAAGAATCCTGTCTGAGAAAGAAAACCCACTTCCCCCAAACCTGCCATACAGGTGCAGTGTACTGCACCAATCCCTCTTTCTCCACACCAACCCAAGCTGTCAACTGTGGGAATGGTTTAGCTGACATTTGGGAGGGAGAAAGTGTTCATTAGATTTATGTTATAAGGAATCGTGTCAGCCTAACCTAAACATTCATGCTTTGACGCTGCTGCCGTAAAATGCTGACTGAAGAAGTGAACTGACACTAACGGCCCATATCAACGTTAGCTAACGCTGGCACTCACCTTCACTTTGACAAAGGAGAATTTCTTGTCCTTCACCTCCCAAACGGCAGCATTATTGACCCATCCCGATTGAAAATACTTCATCCTGGCGGCGGTGTAAGAGGAGGGATTCTCCACAGGATGAATGGAAACATGGCCGTCGGGTGCCGTGTATGAGTCGCAAGTGCCCCAAAACCTGCAGTTTAATCTTATATCTTGTCTTTTCTGCTTTAGACGGATGATCTAAATATTCGTGGCTTGAACCCATTTGTAAATTGACAAGTTTGCGTTGTTGTTCTCCGGCGTTTCCGGTGCTAGCCGCCATCTTGGACGCGTTTTTTTTGCCCTCCAGGGGTCAGCTTGAGTCACGTGACCGAAAACTGAGAACTGGAGGTAAAGATGTGTACCGCTAACTGCCGTGTGACGTCACACCCAACTTCAGTTAGCTTTTACGAGCATGTTAGCTTACTGCTGCTGCAGCACAGTGACGGTACATTAAAAACCTCATCCGGCCTCTCTCTACACAAAATGCCTTTGTTGTAAACTCGGGGAAAACGGAAAACTCACGCTACATTTCAAATGTGGGACTTTCATAGTTAGGGCACCGATCAAACGGGTTTGAAGCAGATCACTGGATGATGGTGGGGAAACCTTCTGTTCGCATATTAACCGTCTGTTTGTCAGCTAGCGTTAGCCAGCTAATGCTAACGTAGTCGTAGCATACATTAAAATACATTTACAGACAAAATTAATAGATAACTTACCTTATTATTATTCAAAAGAGTTGAATCGAGTCGAAATGCAACCTGAAGGTCTCTGGAGGTCTCTGGGGTCTCCTCTGGTTCTCCTCTGGTTCTCAGAGGGTCTCTGGATGTCTCCGAGGGGTCTCTGAGGGTCTCTGAGGGTCTCTGGAGGTCTCTGAAGGTCTCTGAAGGTCTCCGAGGGGTCGCTGAGGGTCTCTGGAGGTCTCTGAGGGATCTCTGAGGGTCTCTGGAGGTCTCTGGGGTCTCCTCTGGTTCTCTGAGGGTCTCTGGATGTCTCTGAGGGGTCTCCTCTGGTTCTCAGAGGGTCTCTGGAGGTCTCTGGAGGTCTCTGAGGGTCTCTGAGGGTCTATGGAGGTCACTGGAGGTCTCTGAGGGTCTCTGGAGGTCTCTGGGGTCTCCTCTGGTTCTCTGAGGGTCTGTGGAGGTCTCTGAGGGTCTCTGGATGTCTCTGAGGGGTCTCCTCTGGTCCTCTGAGGGTCTCTGAGGGGTCTCTGAGGGTCTCTAGAGGTCTCTGGATGTCTCTGAGGGTCTCTGGTCTCTGAGGGGTCTCTTAGGGTCTCTGGAGGTCTCTGGGGGTCTCTGGGGTTCTCTGGAGGTCTCTGGAGGTCTCTGAGGGGTCTCTGAGGGTCTCTGGAGGTCTCCGAGGGGTCTCTGAGAGTCTCTGAGGGTCTCTGGAGGTCTCCGAGGGGTCTCTGAGGGTCTCTGGAGGTCTCCGAGGGGTCTCTGAGGGTCTCTGAGGGTCTCTGGAGGTCTCTGGAGATCTCCAAGGGGTCGCTGAGGGTCTCTGGAGGTCTCTGAGGGATCTCTGAGGGTCTCTGAGGGTCTCTGGAGGTCTCTGGATGTCTCTGAGGGTCTCTGGAGGTCTCTGGAGGTCTCCGAGGGGTCTCTGAGGGTCTCTGGAGGTCTCTGGGGGTCTCTGGGGTTCTCTGGAGGTCTCTGGAGGTCTCTGAGGGGTCTCTGAGGGTCTCTGGAGGTCTCCGAGGGGTCTCTGAGAGTCTCTGAGGGTCTCTGGAGGTCTCCGAGGGGTCTCTGAGGGTCTCTGGAGGTCTCTGGAGGTCTCCGAGGGGTCTCTGAGGGTCTCTGGAGGTCTCCAAGAGGTCTCTGAGGGTCTCTGGAGGTCTCCGAGGGGTCTCTGAGAGTCTCTGAGGGTCTCTGGAGGTGTCTGGAGATCTCCGAGGGATCTCTGAGGGTCTCTGAGGGTCTCTGGAGGTCTCTGGATGTCTCTGAGGGTCTCTGGAGGTCTCTGGAGGTCTCCGAGGGGTCTCTGAGGGTCTCTGGAGGTCTCTGAGGGGTCTCTGAGGGTCTCTGGAGGTCTCTGAGGGGTCTCTGAGGGTCTCTGAGGGTCTCTGGATGTCTCTTCAGCAGGTTAGCACGCTCCCCTGTCCTGGTGCGGTGCAGCACGCATGCACACGTCACCCCAGCCTCTCATTACTCATTGCTGCGAGTGAGGTTAACTGAAAATAAAGTAATCTTCACTTTTTTTACCATGCAAGTAAACAGCATGCAACTGCTACGTCATAGATACCAGTAATAACTGTGTTTTGTTGATAACCTCGTAAAGTTAACTAATTTATGTACGTCAGGGCAGCTATTGGATTTTACAGTGTAAGATTTATGTGTTTCTGGTCCAGGACTCGGTCTCAGGGAGGACGGCCTGGGGAGTCTGGCTTCATTTGAGGACCTCAGTGTTCGTTCAAATGGCGGTCGATCAGGTCCAAAGAGCAGGATGTCTGAAGGAGCAGCTCAGCCTGGAGACACACTGACTGGAGCTGTTAAAGTCAAGGGTTCAATTCCAGACTGTGTCACTGAATTTAGAAGCTTACTAACTAAAATTGCATTCACAGACTCAAAAGCCACTCTGATCCAGTTCTCTAACAGTCCAGGTGGAGTCCCTCAGGTCTGGGCTTCAATTATTGATGGTCAGTGAAGTTTGACACCCAACACTCTGAAAAACTGACCCCTCAACCTTCAGATCTCCAACCAGCTGACTAAATGCCTGAGCTACTCACAGAGAAGTCCATTTTCTGACGGTCCATGAATCGCTCGTCAGGTGTGGGCCTAAAAAATGTATTGATTTGGTTGCTGTAAAGACTGGGGAAGATTTTCGCAGACAGTCAGATGAACCAGAGCCTCTCAAAACCACATCCTTAAAGTCCAGTCCAGCTGAGTCTCTCCTGGGAATAGAACTCACGCTGCCTGACCTCCCATTCAGGGTTTTAATGGTCAGCCGCCATGTTCCAGGACCTTTAACTCAACATTGGCTGCTGGACTTCAGGATCCGGAGAGCCTCTGATGGACCTCATCCAGGTCCTCTAGACCTGGCAGCCAGTCATCTGCCAGGCTGAGACTTTGGACCAGAGACCTCAAACTGGTTCAGGATTTCAAAAACCATCCAACCGTCCGTCTGCAGCTGTTGATCTTTCCCTCCAAAACTAAACTAATTATTGTGTGACACTCAAAATCACAGACAGCTACTCTGAAACCCCCCTCCAAAAAAATTACGTTCAGAACCCTAACCAGTCATCACCCACCACCCTGTCATCACCCGTCACCCCGTCACTGTCCCATCATCACCCGTCACCCCGTCACTGTCCCATCATCACCCCGTCATCACCCACCACCCTGTCACCACCTATGACTCCATCATCACCCTGTGAAGGTTTCAGTGAAGACAAGTTCCTCAGACCTCCAACACTGTCAAAGCACCTTTCTTTGAGTCCTGAAATGTCTCCTGGATCCACAAACAGAAGACTAACAGTCTTTCAGGACAGCCTTGAAGACTCCCCTGAATCCCATAATTACCAACCCGACTCCTCCAGGAACACACAGGAAGAATTTTCTTGGAGCACTTTAATCTTTTATTTCAAACAGACTGAACATTTTGTGACATCGGCCCTCTCAGGTTCTTTGCTCAGCAGCACAGAGGACAGCGGCGGTGCTGTCCTTCGCTTCCTGCAGCAACGCCAACACTCTCTTCTCAGTCTGTAGAACAGAACAGAACAAAGACCAGATTATTCAGGGTCAGACTGGACTCACAGACCAGCCGATCACATGATCACACTCACAGCCGCTCTGAAGGCGTTATCTGTGACGTCTTTGAGGTTGATCATGACATTGAAGTACGCCCCGAAGACCGCCGTCTCCAACGCTTTAGCTGCTACCTGGAAAACAAACCAGACTGGAATTCAGCTCACGTTTCATTTTGGAGAACTTCTGCAGGACGAGCACGCTCCATCAGACATCAGAGTGGACGACGACAGCAGGTTTATAACGGACAGTCTCAACCCTAAACCGGACCTCTGAGCAGGTCCACCTGAGCGCCTCACCTGAGCGTCAGATTTGCAGGCGATGTTTCCATACACGACCATTTCTTTCAGAGACGGCCAGAGGACACTGATCCTCTCTGCCAGAGCCAACGGGACGCCCACAGCTTTCTGAAGACCGTCCTGCATTGCAGCTTCCCTCCTGACAGCACACAGACACACATGCACAAACAAACACACACATCTGTAACTATGAAAACACACTCTGCACATGGAGGACCTGGAGCAGATGGAGACCAGAAAAGATGGAGGTTTGAAAAGATCACCTTTGAATTTCTTCCATGGTTTTCTTTGGCATTTTCAGAGCCGCCTGCAACACAAGGACACAGAAAGCCACAAAAACACACAAACACACAAAAGTGATGAAAATGAAAACCTTCTGATCTTCTGCTCTGTGAGACAGCCAGCAGGTTCCTGGCAGGGAAACCATCCTGGACTAAAGCTGTCAAGTCCTGATGGTCTTGGTGTCCTGCGGGGGGCGGGGCCTCCTTACCATGTAGGTGTTGAAAGCGGAGGCGTCGGCATCCACCATGTGCAACAGCTCGTTCATGGCCTGATGAAACGGAGGGATCAGCCTCCTCATCTCACCGTCCACATTCTCAAACTGCCTCTTCCCGTACGTCATCTGACCCACCATGGCCGCCAGCGCCGCGCCCTGCAGGTCCAACCACACAACACGCTCACTCAGTTGGTCTCGTGATCAGGTGTCTCATTCTATCAGAGTCACAAAGGAAAAACTGGTACCAGAGCGGCAACGGCAGCAGAGACAGATCCTCCTCCGGGAGCCGCCGTCCGAGCACCGACGCTCTGAACAAACTTGTGCAGAGACAGAGACGCCAGCCGTCCGTCCTCCTGTGACCTCACCATGTACCTGCACAGGTGGACAGTCAGTGACTCGAGAATCTGTGACCTCCGTCTGAAGACTCAGTCAGATCAGGAACTCACTCGATGATCCTCTCCTGGGGGTTGAACGGGCCCAGAGAGTCCAGGCCCATTTTACTGATCACCTGACGACAGAGACACCGACACCTTCAGACCGGAACCACAGACGTCTACAACCGTTTCCATAGAAACCTGCTCACCAGCCGGACTTTGTGCTCCTCTTCAATGATAAAGAGTTTCTCTCTGGTGATGTAGAAGTCTGCAGCGTCCAGTAGAGCCTTCAGGGGGACCAGACCAACGATCTGAGAGCCCACCACCGGGAGGTTCAGGTCCTGAATACACACAGAGTGACACACAACGACACACATCTGTATTTCTGACATCACAGCAACACGGCGCTCTGTTTTCCCCGGAACTTGAAGTGAACATGTCGACCTCTGACCTCAGCATCCCTGCAGATCTCCTGGTACACGGTGTGGAGGGGGGTCAGCTCAAAGTCCAGGATGTTGGTGGAGACCTGAGCGATGTTGGCCTCGTCCAGGTACCAGCCCATCCCTTGCACCTTCTTCAGCAGCCCGGGCTGGTCCAAAGACAAAAGCCAGATTAGGAACCTTCCAAATCCTTCTGACACCTGGTCTTAGCTCATCAGGACAAACCAGACTGAACTAAACTGACTAAACTAAACTCCTGAACACCTTTTCCTCCTCTGAACAGTTGAACCCTGATATTGGTCTCCTTGATGCTGCTGCTGGGACATGATGATGATGATGATGATGAAGAGCCCTGACCTGACCTTCAGGTAAAGTGGACCAAACAAACTGTCTGAGTGTGTTGAACCTGAAACCTGAGATGTTTCAACCTGAGTATCAGCAGAGGGCGCCACAAGTCTGACAGAATCTGATGACACAGTAACTCCGACAACTATCTGACGTGGGACTCAGATTCCCAACATGCACCTGGTCTTTCCCTCGGCCCTGCTCCCTGATGTCCAGCGCGATGCGATGAGCCTGCTCTTTGGTGGCGATCAGGTTCACGTTGTAGGCCACCAGGAACTTTCGAGCTCCGGTGACCGTGGCCCCCCACGACGGCACGAATGCGGCGGGGCCAAAGTCAGGGGCCCACTCTTCATGTTTCAGCTGCAACATCATAAGAAGTTTCAGGTGAGTGTGAGAGCAACTCTTATTTTGAAAAGACCACAGGAACATGAAAGAGTCTGAGGGGCGCTCACCTTCCCAGGTAGGGCTTCGTATTCTCCGGCCCTCACAGAGGGAAGACTTCGCCTCGTCTCCGTCCGAGCTGCTTCTCCGTAAAGATAAACTGAAGACGAGCAGATGAAGCAGGATTCAGGTGTGATTATTGATCGCTTTATAAAACCTGATCGATCTGATGAAGCTGCTTGTTGATTTGAACATTGAAGCTTCCTTCTTGTTTTGTTTCTCCATTGAACAAACAGCTTTAATCTCTTTTGAGGTAAAAATAAGCTGACAGTCGGTCAGCCTACTCACCTGGCACATGCAGCATCTCTGCCAGTCTCTGTCCGAACATGTTGGCACAGTGGACGCAGTCGTCCATGGTGGCGTTCTGGATGGGGATGAAGGGGCAGACGTCGAGGGCTCCGGTCCGAGGGTGTTCACCTGGACAGGTGGTTCACGGTCAGACATCTTGTCTCGCCCCCCCCCGCCCCCCAAAAAGGCCCCACAGACCTGAATGTTTGCTCATGTCGATGAGGCTGAAGGCCTGGCGGGCGGCGTTCAGCGCCCCCTCCACCACGGCGTCCGGAGAGCCCACGAAGGTGTAGACAGTCCGGTTGGTGGAGGCCCCAGGGTCCACGTCCAGGAGGCTGCAGCCCGAGGTGCCCGAGATGGCGGCTGAGATAGCATCGATCACCTGAGACACAAGAAATGGGCAGAGTCTGAACCTGTTGCTATTGGACTGTTAGAGGGTGGGGGGGGTCTGTACTGTGCCCCCCCCCAGGTTAAAGTCTACAGGCTGCAGTGAGCCGTGGAAACACTCTGTCACGTCTCCGTTTAATTATTGGTCAACCTGCAGCAGCTTCTGGTCAAACAGGTCAAAGGTTAAAGGTCAGTCAGAAAAAATAGGTCCAGTCTGGATCCGGATTTTTACAGAACAATCTGAACTGTAAGTCCACTTCCTTCACAAAGTCTTCATCAGGGATCAGGACCAGATCCAGTCCTCTGACCTGTTCTGGTGGATCTGACATCATAAGCTGAACGGTCCTGAAGTTCTCTCCAGCTCTTTGACCTCAGACCATCAGTCCTTAGATCATCAAACAAGCAAAGACCATCAGACCTCCACACTCACCTTTTTGTCTCGGCCCTCTGAGAAGTTGGGGACACACTCGACCAGCTGAGCCATGATGTCTGCGGACTGACCTGATCCACAGTCTGCTGGTCTAGCTCAGCCCCTGAACCCCCACAGAGTCCACAGGCTTCAATCATTGACAGCTCTGTAGCAATAATTACCCAGAGTCCTCTGGGCTGACAGGAAGAGCTGCTGCCCCCTGCAGGCCCCCCCCCCGAACGCCGTGAACAACAACAACAACTCAACAGAAACCACAAACAGCTGATCACTCATCAATACACAAAGATCATCGGAGTGTGTTTGTGTGTGTATGTTTGGATTAAAGCTGCTGTACAAACAGTTCAGGTGAAATCTGGACAGTTTGATCTGCTGCTTTAAATATTGATTTTTGATCACACACTCATGACACTGTGTCACCGTCGCTGCAGCGGTCGACCCTCGGTCGGAGGTCAGAGGTCAAGGGGTTGATGTTCAGTCACCTTGAAAACATCTTGAAAACATCTGTTTTCAAGGTGACTGAAGCAGAGTCAAGGAACTGGATGTTGTTCCTTGGACTCTGTTTCTGTGGGTTGTTTTATGACTCTGGTGAAACACCTTTGGCCTGCACCTTCTCTCACCTGATTGGTCGGTTGTGTTTCTTCTTCCTGCTGCGGCGTCACTGTTTGTTCTCCACACAGGGAGAAAAGAAAGTGGTCCAGATGAAACCAGAACCGAGTCAGTCCCACCTTTTTATTATTTCAGAGATTTCTTGTTATTTCTATTGTAAAGTGAGTCTTCAGAGAACTGAAACATTTCTCAGGTCAACATCATCAAAGACTTTTGTCGCTGACTTCCACAGAAGAAAAGTTTTGAGTTAAAGTCGAAGCAGACTCTCACTTTTTACAGCGTGAAGAAAAACAGCTAATAAAAAAGGTGGTTTTATGATTTCCTCCTCAGACTTCCCGCTCGGCAACCACATTAAGGTTAAGGTTTGATGAATGCACAACGTCATCTGTGATCGTCTTTCAGATGGAACTTTGGTTCTTCCTCGAGTTCTTTTTGGGTAAGAAAGGTTCTGTTTGTCCTTCAGCTGTTGTCTTCCTCATCAGATTATTCATCTGCAGGAGAAATGAGTTTCTGCTGTCTGTTGTCTTTAGTCGGGTTCATCAGTCTGTAACGTGTTTAACTGAGTTTATTGACCAGATTCAGATGATTTGAAATCTGATCGGTTGTGGCTGATTCTGATGTGAGATCATTGTGATTGTTGGATGTGATCAGATGATCTTCAGATGTTGTTGGTTCTTTTCGATGACCTAATAACCCCGACAGTCAGCCCGACGCCTTATTGGTCCTCAACTCTAAATAAACCCTCAGTATGTTAGCACGTTAGCATTAGCATGGCTACATGTTTATGTTTGTCCTCACAGCTGTTGCTTCAGCCTCCAGAGCTGCAGGAACAACAACAACAACAACAACAACAACAACACATAACAACATGAACAACAACTCCACCATGTTTCCAGTCCCTGATACTACTGCAGTACTGACCGATACTACTGCAGTACAGACTGATACTACTGCAGTACTAACCGATACTACTGCAGTACTGACTGATACTACTGAAGAACCAACAATTACTACAGTACAGACTGATACTACTGCAGTACAGACTGATACTACTGCAGCACTGACTGATACTACTGAAGAACCAACAATTACTACAGTACAGTCTGATACTACTGCAGTACTGACTGATACTACTGAAGAACCAACAATTACTACAGTACTGACTGATACTACTGCAGTACAGACTGATACTACTGCAGTACAGTCTGATACTACTGCAGTACAGACTGATACTACTGCAGTACAGTCTGATACTACTGCAGTACAGTCTGATACTACTACAGTACTGACTGATACTACTGAGGAACCAACAATTACTACAGTACAGACTGATACTACTGAAGAACCAACAATTACTACAGTACTGACTGATACTACTGAGGAACCAACAATTACTGCAGTACAGACTGAAACTACTAAAGAACCAACAATTACTACAGTACATACTGATACTACTGCAGTACTGACTGAAACTACTCAAGAACCAACAATTACTACAGTACAGTCTGATACTACTGCAGTACTGACTGATACTACTGAAGAACCAACAATTACTACAGTACTGACTGATACTACTACAGTACAGACTGATACTACTGCAGTACTGAATGATACTACTACAGTACAGACTGATACTACTGCAATACAGACTGATACCACTGCAGTACAGACTGATACTACTGCAGTACTGACTGATACTACTGCAGTACTGACTGATACTACTACAGTACAGACTGATACTACTGCAGTACAGACTGATACTACTGCTGTACTGACTGATACTACTACAGTACAGACTGATACTACTGCAGTACAGACTGATACTACTGCAGTACTGACTGATACTACTGCAGTACTGAATGATACTACTACAGTACAGACTGATACTACTACAGTACTGACTGATACTACTGCAGTACTGACTGATACTACTGCAGTACAGACTGATACTACTACAGTACAGTCTGATACTACTGCAGTACAGTCTGATACTACTACAGTACTGACTGATACTACTGAGGAACCAACAATTACTACAGTACAGACTGATACTACTGCAGTACTGACTGATATTACTGAAGAACCAACAATTACTACAGTACTGACTGATACTACTGAAGAACCAACAATTACTACAGTACTGACTGATACTACTGAAGAAACAACAATTACTGCAGTACAGACTGAAACTACTAAAGAACCAACAATTACTACAGTACATACTGATACTACTGCAGTACAGACTGAAACTACTCAAGAACCAACAATTACTACAGTACAGTCTGATACTACTGCAGTACAGACTGATACTACTGCAGTACTGAATGATACTACTACAGTACAGACTGATACTACTGCAATACAGACTGATACTACTGCAGTACAGACTGATACTACTGCAGTACTGACTGATACTACTGCAGTACTGACTGATACTACTGCTGTACTGACTGATACTACTGCAGTACAGACTGATACTACTGCAGTACAGACTGATACTACTGCAGTACTGACTGATACTACTGCAGTACAGACTGATACTACTGCAGTACTGACTGATACTACTGCAGTACTGAATGATACTACTGCAGTACAGACTGATACTACTACAGTACTGACTGATACTACTGCAGTACAGACTGATACTACTGCAGTACAGACTGATACTACTGCAGTACTGACTGATACTACTACAGTACAGACTGATACTACTGCAGTACAGACTGATACTACTACAGCACAGACTGATACTACTGCAGTACAGACTGATACTACTGCAGTACTGACTGATACTACTGCAGTACAGACTGATACTACTGCACTACTGAATGATACTACTGCAGTACAGACTGATACTACTGCAGTACTGACTGATACTACTGCAGTACTGAATGATACTACTGCAGTACAGACTGATACTACTGCAGTACTGACTGATACTACTGAAGAACCAACAATTACTACAGTACTGACTGATACTACTGAAGAACCAACAATTACTACAGTACAGTCTGATACTACTGCAGTACTGACTGATACTACTGAAGAACCAACAATTACTACAGTACTGACTGATACTACTGCAGTACAGACTGATACTACTGCAGTACTGACTGATACTACTGCAGTACTGACTGATACTACTGCAGTACTGAATGATACTACTACAGTACAGACTGATACTACTACAGTACAGACTGATACTACTGCAGTACTGACTGATACTACTACAGTACAGACTGATACTACTGCTGTACTGACTGATACTACTGCTGTACAGACTGATACTACTGCAGTACTGACTGATACTACTGCAGTACTGAATGATACTACTACAGTACAGACTGATACTACTGCAGTACAGAATGATACTACTACAGTACAGACTGATACTACTGCAGTACTGAATGATACTACTACAGTACAGACTGATACTACTACAGTACAGACTGATACTACTGCAGTACAGACTGATACTACTGCTGTACAGACTGATACTACTACAGTACAGACTGATACTACTCCGACCACTCTGCCGATAACAACAAACCCCCCCATCACAACAACTCCACCCCCCCCGCCCACTCCTCTGGAGTGCCATAATGATGGGAGGCCAAATAACGGTGTGTGTGTGTGTCCAGACAAATGGACCGGAGAGACGTGTTCAGTCAGTAAGTTCGGTTTTGGATCTTCTTCACTGAAAGTGACCCAACAGCAATCGCACAAAAACACAACAACACAAACTTACCTGAATTCCAACAAACTGTCTCTTAGAAAACTTCTGCAGCAACGATACCGTCGATAAGTTCAACTTCCCGGAAACCCTCCTCGGCCAGTTCGCGTATTCTGAGGAAGTCTGTCCTGAAGGAACGGGTGGAGGTAGGTCTCTTCTGTGTCTCCGTCCACAGAGACACAGATGTTGTCTCAGGTCCGTCCTCCAGCTGCTCCCTAACACACTCTGTTTCCAGCTGGGAAACCACAAGCTTCCACCAGATGTTCCAACCGCAACGGATCGGTGGGATTTGACCGGACAGCCAAGGTCCTCCAGTGTGACCAGACTCTCTCAGACATTCAGCTAAATGTAAGGAGCACTGCAGACGGTGTTTCTGCCAGCAGAGCTGCAGAAAGGCAGATGTTCGCTCAGACTCGGTAAAGTGGACCAATCCTGTTTCCTCCCTCAGCTCACCGCCGGAGCTGATTTAGAGACGCTGGCCAGCAGCACGCAGATTCTGACGTCCAGGCCAGAAGATCTGACGCCTGAAAACGTCACAGTGGCGTCTCAGATCGCTGACTCGATGCTGCGGGTTCCCAACATCACCGAGGTACGAACAGTCAGAGCAGAAGAAGAGGAGACTCCTCGCAGTCTCTGGTCCAGTCCACACCAAAGACCGAACCAGCCTGATGCCAGCCGAGGAGTCCATCACACACTGAAGGTGGCGGAATGGTGGTGTTCACGTGTGCGATTGTAACTACAGTGTGCCTGTTGTGTGTTGCAGAGCGTCAGGGTGGCGGCGATAGCTACAGTCAGTCAGCTGCTCAGCGCCGACGCCACAAACGACATCCAGGAAACTGACAGCAGTCTACGGTAAAGACCAGCACAACAGCCACCCATCTGGACTTGGGGAACCTGGAGGTGGACTTTGTAGCATTTCCTGTTTTTGTGACTCCTTGTTGATGTGAATGACTTTCATTGTGAACTCCGCCCCCAGTGACTCACCTGTATGAGAAACAGGTCGGACTGCAGGTCAGGGCTCAGAGTCCAGATCTGGTCTGACAGGAAGTCATGTGATGATGATGATGTGTGTCCTGTGTGCAGCCTGACGCTGACTCTGGACCAGGTCTCTGTGAACCTCAGCACCAACCTCAACACGTCTCAGTCTCAGGTGGTTCAACCAAACCTGGTGGTCCAGTCGGCTCAGATCCCTGCAGCCAACACTCAGGGAGTCCAGTTCACGTCCCTGTCAGGTCAGTGAGGGCCTGGACTCTCCATCAGGCTGAGTTCAATGTGGTTTCCATGATCCGGGTCCAGGTATTTGATGCTGGTCCTGGTGTGAAACCATGTGTGTTCACGGGAGGTTTTTATAGTTTTATGATTTTATTGAGGATCGGTTTGTTTGTCTGCTGCGCTGATTGTTCAGTTTTTATGGCTGTTTATGACTTCCTCCTCCAGAATCAGCTCTTCTCAGGTGAAACTTACTTTTGATTCAAAACAAAGTCACAAACTGAATCTGTGGTCTGCTGATTTCAGGGACATCTGACAGTTTTGTTCCAAACCGGATTAAGCTCAACACTAACACGTCATCCATTGTGATGGACGACGCATTCACAGCCAACGCTGTGTTGTTGGTACGATTCCCAGGTCAGTCTAACCTGGTGGACATCATGTGACCTCTGTTGGGGAGCGGGCGAGGTCATTTCAGAGAGCTGTGACTGGCTCAGTGTGAATTTGCTCCTTTTGTGTGTATAGAAGACATCAGTCAACGTCAGGAGCCGCCCAGAGTCTCTCTGGGATTCGTTCTGTACCAGAACAACCGTTTTTTCTCGTCGCGACGCTACAGGAGCCGCCGTGCCAACACCAGGGTCCTGTCGGGCTCCATCAGAGGTCAGCACCGCAGCGTGGTGCCACAACACGTGGAGCTGCTGTTCAAACCAGAGGTCAGAAAACCTGCCGGACTGTCCCATCCAATCAAAGTTAACACAGCAGAGTGGCCCCACAAACATTGCTAAAAAAGGCAGCTGATGAAGGAGCCTCGTCATCGCAGCTCCGGTCAGCAGGCCGTTTCTGTCCTTTGTCAGTCACATTAAAAGGTGTTGGTAAAGTTGGATGTTTTGTCTGCTGCTGTTCCAGCTGATGAACGGGACGTTGCTGTACGACTTCGCCTGCGTCTTCTGGGACTACGGTCTGGACGACTGGAACACCTCCGGCTGCTCCAAGGGAAACGCCTCCGACGGCGTCCTCCGGTGTTTCTGTAACCACACAACCAACTTCGCAGCTCTTTGGGTGAATGTTCCCACCACATCAGTCATCATTCTGAGTCAGTGTGTGATGATGATGATGACGATGAAGTGTTTGTGTCTCAGTCTTACAGAGAGACCTATGAAGACCTCCAGGCCCTGGACTGGATCTCTAAGATCGGGCTCTCTGTCTCCGTCGTGGCTCTGATTATCACCATCTTTTTCCACCTGAAGGACCAGTAAGACCCGCCTTCATCACTGACCTGCGTTCATCGGAAAAAGAAACAAAACTGTGATGAAACATTTTGTTTGTTTCAGTTTTCAGAAGAAATCTTCTCACGCCAACATGAACTCAAAGATCACCCTCCTGAGCCTCTACGTCAGCCTGCTGGCCTTCACCATCACTTTCCTCCTCGGAGCGGAGAACAGAGGGAACGACTCTGAGGTTCAGAGTGCGACTCAAGCCAATGTCATCCCGGACTCTGATGTGTACGTGGAACCGGACCGCGGCTCGTGCACGGCGGTGGCGGCGCTGCTTCACTTCTTCCTATTGGCCACCTTCATGTGGAACAGCATGTACGGGACTCAGCTGGTTCTGCTGATCCGGACCATGCGCAACAGCCTGCCTCCGTACTGGACCGGGTTCAGTCTGGCTCTGGGATGGGGTAGGATCACTTCCTGGTTTATCATGGACCAACACGGATGTTGTCCACCTGTAGTTTCTTGAACAACTTGATTCCAGTGTCACAATAACAGCGTTAACAAAAACCGCAATCACACAAAAACACACAACATGATGATTTGTGTCTCTAATGTGAAACCACATCCACCTGTTTCAGGAGCTCCAGCTGTTGCCATGGCGATCACCCTGGGAACGACCTACAGAGTGGACAATCCTCTGGGATACCGACAGCAGCAGATGTGGGTTGGACTTCCTGACACTGATTCCGTTTGGTGGAAAAGTTTCCTCAGTGAATCGGGTCCGTGTGATGGATTTAGTTTCCAGCCACTTTACAGTCATTTTTCTCTGCTCCTCTTTAACGCTGCAGCTGCTGGCTCGCTGCCGTGGATGAAGACGGCCATTTTGACTTTGGGAAGCCAATGTTCTGGGCTTTCATCCTCCCAGTGAGTCTGATCCTGGTCTACAACACCGTCCTGCTGGTTCTCATCTCCCTGACCACCTGCAGGACGGATCCCAGACTGAACAGGTGAGATAGCAGAAAATGCCCCTTCACACCTGTGTGACGACGACCAATCAGAGCTCAGGATTGAAACGCTGTTTCTCCGTACCGTCGCTCAGCTCCAATCCTTCGTCTCTGAGGAGGAAGTTCCTGACCAGTTTCTCCCTGGCTGTGATCCTCGGTCTGTCCTGGTTTCTGGGATACATGGTCCTCTTCAGCAAAGGAAGTGCTCAACTTATCTTCAGCGTCGTCTTCTGCCTCTGTACGACCACACAGGTGCGTCTGATTTATCCTCCAGGGTTCAGCTTCTGTAACACCAAAAGGAAAGGTGAGGAGACTAACCTTCATCCTCTGATGTTGGCAGGGTCTTCAGATCTTCATCCTGTTCACAGCCAGGAAGGCGTCGTTCAGATCATCCATGTCCCGGTCGGTGGAGTACGTCAGCTCGGTCAACATCCTGCTTCAAAACACATCTTACAACCTGCAGAAGACGTGTACGAGGAACTCCAGCTCCGAGTTCTACAGAGACCTGAAAGACAGACAGTCCACCAGCCAAGACCTGTAGGACCACAGCTTTTATTATGAAGGATTTGAGACCGGGTCAAGGTCCTCATCACCTCAAAACCTGGTTTTAATCAGAACTCGGAGGTTTAGATTCAGCAGGTGAATCTCACTCCTCCCTTTAAAACCGGCGCTCCCGTTTGGCGGTAGAATTGCAGCCAAATAAGATAGAACGATAATTTTTGATATGAAACCGGAGGAGTGATGCTTTAAAACCAGGCTCTGTGTTCCACATTACTGTTTCCTCGCACTAATGGATTTTTGAAAACCCGCTAAAAACTGCAAACAACAACAATATTGTAATCTATTCTGCAGCTGTTTCCAACACTTCTGACGATGGAATATTCGCCATATTTCTTTTTCACAAAAACACTTAGACACTCAAAGCCCACACACTCAAATACTCCATACACATTCCCACACACATATTTATGGGTGTGGATGCATTATTATTAACATTATTATTTCTTATTATTATGTTCATTTTTTGTTGTTTATTGCACTTTTCATGGATGAACATGGTCTTGTACAAAGATATGTATCCTCATAAGTACCTGGCAGACTTAGACGCTGGATTGCACTATTGTAAATTGTTTATTTTAGTGAACATGCCATCTTTTTGCATATTGTTCAAAATGTTCATTTTATTTTCGTTTTCGGTACAGACTATAAAAATGAGTGTATCTCAGAAACTAAGCAATGAACGCACTCAAAATAACTTTTCTGTGGTTTGAAAGGACTTTGTGCAACTTTTTTACATTTACAATTTTGAGGGATACAGCTATACCATTTCTGTACTGGGAAAATATGTGTTTTTAAAAACACTATTTTCTTTCTTCTTTGTGGTTTATTGCATTTTCTAGCAACTTTTTTTAGTTAATACGGACGTAGGTCCATACATATTATTAAAATTTGGGATGTAAGGGTTGTATTGATGTACAGCAAATTAAAATACTCCCAGAAATGGCACCAGAGCATGTAAAATTATAAAGGTATGCCCTGGCAGACTTCTTCTGTGGTAGGTCATAGAGGCAGTGATGCCTCACGGGCACAAGATGGCAGCCCAGTCACTTAACATACTTTCTACTGCATCTGTATTTTATTATTGTTGTTGTTTTCTTTACTTTCATCATCTCCTGATCAAAGACCTTCAGAGTTTTTATGACCAGATGAGAAAACCCTCGTCCATCATCATCATCACCGTCATCATGATTGCCGTCACTTTAGATGAAGTCTGAGTCATGGGTTTTCTCTGAACTGGTCTGGACTGCTGGTCTTTGGGTCACTGTTGGCTGGGTCACCGTGGCAACAGCTCCACAGCATCCAACAGCTGTCAATCAGGACGAAGATGGCCAGAAAAGAATGAGGGGAGGAGGAGAGGACCGATGGAAGGGAGGAAGGAAAGGAGGAAGAAGGAACTGCCATGACTTACTTCCAGTTTCCTGAAGATTTCAATAAGCAGCAGGAAGCACCGGACCTCTGACCTGTGAAAGGTGAGACATTTAGGAAACACATCATAAACAGGTAAGCTGATTTCTGCTGGATCTGGTTCTGTGACCTCCTGATGAAGAATCTGGGGGTTTCCCCTTAAGTCAGTCTGAATCTCAAAACTGGCCGCAGACCAGCTGGTCCAGAATCAGACACTGTAGACCCTGAATGTGGACCAGGGCGTTGGCCAGAACCTGATCCTAACCCTGTTAGTCTGGAGGTCAGAGGTCAACTCCTCAGATAAAAGGACTGAGAGCCCTCTTCTGCTGCTCATAACTGTCAGAAACCCAAACCCCTGCATGTCCGTCTCCGGATCCTGAACTGAGCCAGTGAGCAGGAAGGTTTTTCATCAGAACCATCTGACTCATCCGGTTTTAGGACCACAAGAAACACCAGAAACTAGTTCCTCCCATCAAGTCACAGCTAGAAAAATCAACCTGAAAACACAAAGTCCGGCCTGTGAATGAACTGAGCAGACCACAACCTCTCTCATCTTCATTTGTTGTTGTTGTTGTTGTTGTTCCTGTGGAGCTTTTCAAAACATTTATTTTTTTACTCCTCATTTCCTGTCTCTGCATCTCTGCAGCAAATTCAGCCCAATCAGCAGCAAGTGCCTCTCCATCATGTGACTTCTGTCTGCAATTCACAAAACCCGGAGCAGAGATGACTCACTGCGCGCACACACACACATCTGTAGTTCAGTTTATCTGAAGGGAAGAACATCAGAGCTTCCTCCTTCATATTCTACAGATCTGTTTTACCTGAACGATCCACGAGAACTTCTTTCTCTCCGGAGTGGGAAACTGATCGGACTCAGGCTCGCTTCTGATTGGCTGACGTTCCACTGACTGCTGTGATGAGTCAAGATGAGCATCATTTGTTTTGGCTGCCCGTTCAGAGACAGAAGTTGTGTTACTGATAAATTTTAGATGGCTGCTCTTCAGCTGTTTACATACATAACCTGTGAGAACCACAACACCGAACCGGACCCAGCAGAAAGGGTTCTTCAGGTCCACCCATTAGTCCCAGGCAGCCCACTTCCTGTAGGGACGTTAGTCTCAAACAGAACAACACAAAAACTAACAGAACTAAACAAACAACAAACAGAACCAACCCAACAGAAGCAGGTTTGTCGTGTTTGCAGTGAGAACAGATGGAATCGGAGGCCTCGGACTCTCAGGCTCGTTTATGTTTCTATAGAAAAACATTTGGCACAAATCAACCAGATCTGGTTTTACATTCAGACTCCAGACAACTGAGACAGGAAACACCAGGTCACATGACCTGCTGCTGTCCTCAACAGGGGCGCTGCTCGTTATTAGGATTAGTTATAATTAGTTCTTAGAATCAATGTCACCCTTAAAAATAACAATAATCGCAGAATAATTGAGGGAAACTTGTTTTTAGCACAAACTCAGTTTGTGTTTCTGAATCAGAGATCTACAGTCGGCGGTCTGGGGGCCACTAGAGTCCAGTAGGGTCTAGTAGGATCTGTTGGTGTCCCGTAGAGTCCGGTAGGGTCTGTTTGGGTCTGTGAAGGGCAGAATTCCCAGCCACTGCAGCAGACCCTGAAGGTGTCCTTCATTAACCTTGGTATAAACGAGGCGTTCACTGTCACATGTTGTTTTCACTCTGGGTGATTTTTGTTTTCTGTCTCAGTTGCCCCCCCCCCCATGTGATAAATAAATAAATAAAAACAAATAGCTTCCTGCAGCACTGACTGACACATTAAGCTTTTCTTATGCTATGCGACGAAACGAAATAAGGCTGGAGATCATATGTACGGTTACCATGGTAACTGGTCTAACATTTGATTGACAGCATGCAGTGTCCACGTTTCAGTCTGTTCAGTCACAGGTCAAAGGCCACGATCCATCCACCTGTCGAGCTGGATGCTCGTGGTTGGCATGGAAACGGCGTTAAAGCTGCAGGTGCCGTCGGTTTACATTCAAACCTCAGCAGGCCAACGAGTGCTGGGCGAGTCTCATTGACAAATGCTGCGGTCTCCGCTCTCTCTCTTCGGCTTTAGGTCTTAGCGATCCAGATCTTCGATCCCGTTTCCTTCGGCGTTCTCCTTGTCCTCCTCCTTCTCCTCCTCCGTCGTCTTCACCTCCTCCTCCCGCTCCTTCTCCCTCCCCCTCTCTCGCTCCCTCGCCCCCCCCTGACTCTTCAGGTCCTGAAACAGCTCGGTGAAGAAGTGGGGGTCGGCGTTGATTCGCAGCATGTCGGCACTCAGACGCTCGATCAGCTCCAGCGCTCGCTCCCAGAATGCATCACGGCTGGACTCCACCAGGAAGGGCTTCAGGGGGTAGGAGATCTCATTGCCCAGGTAGGAGTAGGCCAGGTAGAGGCAGGTGAGGAAGGTGGCGTGGAGCTCCTGGTCCGAGGACGTGTCCTCGTCCACTGCCTCTCTGCACAGCAGGTACACAAAGACCAGACTGGCAGGACTGATGAAGCATTGGTCCTGGGGGGCAAAAACACGGGGCAGTTAGTCCTGCAGGGACACCCTCAGGGCACACGGGCGGGATTCTCCCGTTGGGTCCTGAAGAACCGACAGGAAACACAAAACAGTCACACAAACGCACAATGACCGACCTGCCAGCCTTGGACCAACAAGGCCCGGTCCACGTTTCTGAACCACAAGACGATCTGATTGGACGACAGATCCTTCAGTTTGACACAACGACGACACAGAAAATCAGAAAGACAACGAAGCAGCTCGCCCGTCGACGCCTGCAGAGGAAGGACACGAGGAGGTTAGGAGACTAGGAGACAAGGCTGAAAGAGAAGAAGAGAGGAGATGGAGGCTGAGTTTGGCCTTCTTTCAAAACCAGACTGTGGACCCGGTTCAGACCCGGTTCCTCTGGATTATGGTTCTGGTTCATTTCCCATGACAACCATGTCATCCACAGCAAATATCACAAATAAGAATTTTCTGTGAATTTTACGATTTCCATCAACTGAAAAGAAAAACATCCTTCAATCAATAAAGTTCAAGAAAAAAGTCAATTTAAGGAGTCCACCTCCAGGTGAAGAAACAGGAGCGGTCACATGATCAGATATCATCCAATGACAGATTCACGGTTCGATTCTTCCAACATAGATCAATAACCTGATCGATAACCGGATGAGACTGACCTGGACCACCACCCTCCGGGGGGAGATGACGGGTTCCGGCCCCTTCTGGTTCTGGAGCAGCGGGACGGTGGGTACGGGTACCGGGATGGGCCCGTGTCTGGTCCCGGCCTTCGGCGCTCTGTGGCGGCCGTCGGCGGTTTCCTTCTCCCGCTGCACGTGCCCGCTGTCGGCCGCCGGTTTCACCTTCTTCCCGCCCTTCCTCTTGGCTCGCGCAGCCACGAGTCGTTTCTTCCAGCTGAGCGCGTGCAGCAGCACCGGGTGCCGCTGCTTCTTCTTCTTCTTCTTCTTCTTCCCGTCATCCTCCTCTTCCTCCTCCTCGCGGGGCTCCGGCGGCTTCTGCACCACGAGCTCCGCGGGCTTTTTGGGCCCACGAGCCTCGGCTTTCCGCGAGCCCGGAGACAGAGACAGCACTGTTCCCATGACGACAACCGGACCGAGCGGCGCGAGCTCTGCAGCAGGACAGGAGGAGGAAGAGGAGGGGAAGAGAGGAAGGAGGATGAGGATGAAGGGGAGGAGGAGGAGAGGAAGAGAGGAAGAGGAGGAAGAGAGGAAGAGAGGAAGAGGAGGAAGAGGAGGAGGAGAGGAAGAGAGGAAGAGAGGAAGAGAGGAAGAGGAGGAAGAGAGGAAGAGAGGAAGAGAGGAAGAGGAGGAAGAGAGGAAGAGGAGGAGGAGAGGAAGAGAGGAAGAGGAGGAAGAGAGGAAGAGAGGAAGAGAGGAAGAGGGGGAAGAGAGGAAGAGGAGGAGGAGAGGAAGAGAGGAAGAGGAGGAAGAGAGGAAGAGGAGGAGGAGGATGAAGGGGAGGAGGAGGAGAGGAAGAGAGGAAGAGAGGAAGAGAGGAAGAGGAGGAAGAGAGGAAGAGGAGGAGGAGAGGAAGAGAGGAAGAGGAGGAAGAGAGGAAGAGGAGGAGGAGGATGAAGGGGAGGAGGAGGAGAGGAAGAGAGGAAGAGAGGAAGAGAGGAAGAGAGGAAGAGGAGGAAGAGAGGAAGAGAGGAAGAGGAGGAGGAGAGGAAGAGAGGAAGAGGAGGAGGAGAGGAAGAGGAGGAAGAGAGGAAGAGAGGAAGAGGAGGAGGAGGATGAAGGGGAGGAGGAGGAGGATGAAGAGAGGAAGAGAGGAAGAGGAGGAGGAGGAGGAGGATGAAGGGGAGGAGGAGGAGAGGAAGAGGAGGAAGAGGAGGAAGAGAGGAAGAGGAGGAGGAGGAGGAGGAGAGGAAGAGGAGGAGGAGAGGAAGAGAGGAAGAGGAGGAAGAGGAGGAAGAGAGGAAGAGGAGGAGGAGGAGGAGGAGAGGAAGAGGAGGAGGAGAGGAAGAGAGGAAGAGGAGGAAGAGGAGGAGGAGAGGAAGAGGAGGAAGAGAGGAAGAGGATGAAGGGGAGGAAGAGAGGAAGAGAGGAAGAGGAGGAGGAGGAGAGGAAGAGGAGGGGAAGAGAGGAAGAGGAG
>CM068496.1:270000-285000 GCA_034769265.1 Remorina albescens
CTAACTTAATTAAATTCATCGTCTGTGTGACAAATACAGACAGCGTCCATGTTGGACTGCAGGTCCAGGTGAACCAGGAGCTCCTGGTGATTTTGGTGGTTCTGCTGAGCCAGCAGACCAGCAGAGCTCGGGTATCTGAGTCTGTCTGGTCCAGTTTAGATTTAGGATTACGCTCAGGTTTCAGAGTTCTCTGGACTGAGATCCAGCAGGAAAGGAAGCCCCTGAGTTCTGTGGTCCAGACTGGTGGGGTGCAGGTCTGGATCAGCGATCACAGGAGGTTCTGTCAGGGGGAGGGAGTCCTGGACTCTCAGATCCACATCAGGATCTGGGGTTAGTGACAGTTGACATGAGATCACTGAGCAGGTCTGGTCCAGTCTGAGTCTGTGGGTCAGGCTTGGACTCAGGTTCAGGTCCAGGTTTGGGTTAACCCTGCAGCACAGACACAGTGATGGTTCAGGACCTGGATGGTCCAGATCCTGCCGGGGGACCCAGTTTTCCTGGACCTTCTGACCTTCATGGAACCGTTTCTGTGTTTCAGAACTCGATGAATCTGCCCCCCGATAAAGTCCGCCTGTTACGTTCCTATGACAACGAGAAGAAGTGGGAGCTGATCTGTGATCAGGTGGGTGTGTCAATAAAGTTAACCAGTTTGAATCCGTCCGACACAAAGAACCAGGACAGGAGACGACTGTCCCGGGGCCGCCGAGAGACAAGAGACGGACCAGATGGGGGTCACTGGTGAGCGGGGCGTCGTGTTGGATGGTAATTTTAAAAAGAGTGTGTGTGTGTGTGTGTAGGAGAGGTTTCAGGTGAAGAACCCCCCCCACACCTACATCCAGAAACTCAGAGGCTTCCTGGATCCGGCCGTCACCCGCAAGGTGAGCTGGGAAATGTAGTGTTATCCTCTGGTTCTGTCATCTGAAGGTTTTTTCCTCTTCGAGCTTCAGCTGTCTCTCTCTCTCTGTCTGTCTGTCTGTCTTTCTCTCTCTCTCTGCCTGTCTATCTGCAGAAGTTCAGAAGACGAGTTCAGGAGTCGACTCAGACGCTTAGAGAGCTGGAGATCTCCCTTCGTACCAACCACATCGGGTACCTGTCTGTCTGACTACCTGTCTCCCTCTCCCTTCACTTGTGACTGGCTGTGTTCCTAACCTGTCTGTCTCTGTGACCTGTCTGTCTGTAGGTGGGTCAGGGAGTTTTTGAACGAGGAGAATCGAGGTCTGGATGTTCTGGTCGAGTATCTTTCCTTTGCTCAGTACGCCGTCACGTGAGTTCCTGAGCAGACAGATCATACCAGAGTGTGTGTGTGTGTTGTGTTGTGTTGTGTTGTGTTGTGTACTGACCCTGATCCATCGTGTTTGTTTTCTTCATGGACACCGTTCAGGTTTGATGGGGAACAGTCGGAGACCGGAGGAGACGTCTCGTCCATCGACTCCCCCTGGAGTCGGTCCATAGAGGATCTCCATGGCGACTGCAGTCTCCCCTCCCCCTCCTCCTCCGTGCCCCGAGCAGCTCGACACTCCATCAGGTACCAGACGACGCAGATGACCCAGGTGTAGAACCGATCCGTTGGCGGATCTCCTGCTGACCGTGTGTTGTCTGTTTGAAGTTCAGCTCTGGTGACTCGGTCCAACACGCTGCCGAGTCGTCGGACTCTGAAGAACTCGCGACTCGTCTGCAAGAAAGATGACGTTCACGTTTGCGTCATGTGTCTGAGAGCCATCATGAACTACCAGGTAAGCAGCAGACTCACCTGGTCCTCCTGAGAACATCTGAGCCATCACACAGACCTTCATGTCCCGGTCTTCGTCTTCCTCAGTACGGTTTCAACATGGTGATGTCACATCCTCATGCCGTCAACGAGATTGCCCTGAGCCTCAACAACAGGAACCCCAGGTCAGTGCTCGCCACCGCCGCCGAGCATCAGACACAGCCCGTCCAAAGAGACACTGCAGAGTAAACACCCACACCTCTACGTGTGACCATCTCTGCCCCCCCCGGCCCTGTTTCTGTTCTGTCTGCCCCCCCCTGCAGGACCAAAGCTCTGGTGTTGGAGTTACTGGCAGCCGTGTGTTTGGTCAGAGGAGGACATGAGATCATCCTGTCAGCGTTTGACAACTTCAAAACTGTAAACAAACTTAAATCCTGCAGCCTGATTGGTTGATGACTGACTGACTGACTGATTGGTTGATTGATTGATTGATCTGTTCCAGGTGTGTTCAGAGTCGCTGCGCTTTGAGAAGTTAATGGAACATTTTAAGAATGAAGACGACAACATCGACTTCCTGGTACGAATACTGGTTATCCAACCAGATACAACGATAACTAAACAATCTGCTTAATGTCTGTTAACGGGCTTCTCTGTTGCTATGGTGACGGTGGCAGGTGGCCTGTATGCAGTTCATTAATATTGTGGTTCATTCGGTGGAGGACATGAACTTCAGAGTCCATCTGCAGTACGACTTCACCAAACTCAACCTGGACGAACACCTGGAGGTAAGACATGACATCATCAGCTTTCAGCCAATCAGAGGAGGGCAGATATCATCCTCTGTACTGACTGCGTGGTGCAGCCAATCAGGAGACTTTGGTAGATTAATCAAAGCGGCCTGTCTCCCTTCACCTCACCTGTCTCACCTCAGAGGCTGAAGCACACAGAGAGCGACAGGCTGCAGGTTCAGATTCAGGCGTACCTCGACAACGTGTTTGACGTTGGAACGCTGCTGGAGGACGCCGAGACCAAAACGGCTGCCCTGGAGAGAGTGGAGGAGCTGGAGGAAAGCCTGAGCACGGTGAGACGGATGAGCCGCCGGCATCTGTCTGTCTGTCTCTGTCCTCCTCAGCGTCTGCTGGGTGAGGAGAGACGGGCAGGCTGAGAGACAGACAGGTGCCTGACTGTCTTCGCTGTCTTCCTCAGATGTCCGAGCGCCTGCTGGATGTGGAGAACGAAGCGATGCTGAAGATCGTGGAGCTGGAGAAGCAGCTGATGCAAACCAACAAGGAGCTCGATCACCTCCGGGTCAGTGTCGTTGCTATGGAAACCACACAAACACTTAGTCACCATGGAAACACAATATGTTGTGCATGACAATGCCGATGACAAGATTTACATTTTCCCCCCAACCCCGCCACCATAAACGCCTCGTACCGGCCCTTTAACACCCTAACCCGGTGCAGGAGGGGTACGCCAGCGCCAACACTCAGGTGCACACGCTGCGGCGGATCGTCCGAGAGAAGGACCAGACCATCCGGCGCCAGAGCCGCCTGGAGCGTCAGGCTCAGGAGGCCCAGCAGGCCGGAGGGCCCGGAGCTCCTCAACCTCAGAGAGGGGAGGGGGACGGGGGGGTGGCTGACTCCACCTCCCCCTCCCCTCCACCCTGTCCTAACCTGTCCCTCAGGTAAGGTCACATGACCGCTCCACCTGAAAAACACAGAGAACCAACGAGAACCCCGAGAGACGCCGAGCTGATCACAGATCAATGTCAATCTTTCTGATTTGCAGCCCTGAGACAGTAGCCTATCACAGCATGGGACCAGGGATGGGTGGAGCACCAGGAATGCAGGCCCCGCCCCCACCCCCCCCTCCACCCCCTATGCCAGGGACAGGTGGGTCAGTTCGACCAATCAGAATGCAGCTCTGATCCAGGTCTCACAACACAACGAGGACTCACCCAGTTTGTGTTGCAAAGTGGGCGTGACCTTCTCTCTTTCTTCTTCTCTTTGTCTTTAAAGTGTCCAACGGGCCGTATCCGGCCCCTCCCCCCCCAGCTCCTCCCCCTCCCCCTCCCCCTCCCCCCCCCCCTCCCTGTCGGACAAGCGATCTTACATCGTCTGCCCCCATGCCCCCTCCTCCCCCCCCAGTGGCCCCGCCCCTTCCAGGGTCAGGAGGGTCTCCGACGGTCATCTTTAACTCCGGACTGGCAGGTAAGACCCGGTCCGACCTGGTCCCACCCGGTCTAGACCAGGTCCCTCCGGACCGGACCAGGTTTCAGCTCCATCAGCTGATCTTTAAATCTACTGAGACCCTTTGAAGGCTCCGAACAAAATATCACACCTGCAGCCAATCACAAGCCAGCCACTGACCTCTCTCTCTCTCTCTCTCTCTCCCTCTCCCTCTCTCCCTCTCCCCCTCCCTCTCCCTCTCTCCCTCTCCCCCTCCCCCTCCCCCTCTCTCTCTCTCTCTCTCTCTCTCTCTCTCCTCAGAGGGGCCGCTCAAGTTGTTCTGTAAGTTCATTTTAATCCTCCTAAATTTGTTTATTTCCCCTCCATCACCTGTCCCTCTGTCCCCCTGATCACCTGTCCCTCTGTCCCCCTGATCACCTGTCCCTCTGTCCCCCTGATCACCTGTCCACCTGTCCCTCCGCCCCCCTGATCACCTGTCCACCTGTCCCTCCGCTCCCCTGATCACCTGTCCCTCCGTCCACCTGATCACCTGTCCACCTGTCCCCCTGATCACCTGTCCACCTGTCCCTCCGCCCCCCTGATCACCTGTCCACCTGTCCCTCCGCTCCCCTGATCACCTGTCCCTCCGTCCGCCTGATCACCTGTCCCTCTGTCCCCCTGATCACCTGTCCACCTGTCCACCTGTCCCCCTGATCACCTGTCCACCTGTCCCTCCGCCCCCCTGATCACCTGTCCACCTGTCCCTCCGCTCCCCTGATCACCTGTCCCTCCGTCCGCCTGATCACCTGTCCACCTGTCCCCCTGATCACCTGTCCACCTGTCCCCCTGATCACCTGTCCCCCTGTGTCCCTCTCATCTAGCGGTGAAGATCAAGAAGCCGATCCAGACCAAGTTCCGGATGCCGGTGTTGAACTGGGTCGCTCTGAAACCGAGTCAGATTAACGGGACCGTCTTCAACGACATCGATGACGAGTCTATCCTGCAGGTAAGACAAACCTGGACATGGACTTAGCTGTCCTTCTGTCTGACAACCCGTCTCAGTCTCTGGACTGGACTCTGTGTGTGGACTACCTGTCTCTCAGTCTCTGGACTGGACTCTGTGTGTGGACCACCTGTCTCTCTGTCTCTGGACTGGACTCTGTGTGTGTGGACCACCTGTCTCTCTGTCTGATGACCCGTCTCAGTCTCTGGACTGGACTCTGTGTGTGGACTACCTGTCTCTCAGTCTCTGGACTGGACTCTGTGTGTGGACCACCTGTCTCTCTGTCTCTGGACTGGACTCTCTGTGTGTGGACCACCTGTCTCTCTGTCTGACGACCCGTCTTCGTCTCAGGACCTGGACGTGGAGGAGTTCGAGGAGATGTTTAAGACCAAAGCTCAGGGTCCGGCGGTGGACTTGACTCTGTCCAGACAGAAGCTTCCACAGAAGGCTCCGTCCAAAGTGTCTCTGCTGGAGGCCAACCGGGCCAAGAACCTGGCCATCACCCTGAGGAAGGCGGGCCACGGGTCAGAGGTCATCTGCCGCGCCATCCACGTGTAGGTCAAAGGTCACCTGTAGCTGCCAGCAGATGTGACCTAAAGCGGTCCGACCAATAATCGATCGGCTCCGTTTCTCCGCAGCTTCGACCTGCGGACCGTCAGGGTGGACTTCGTGGAGTGTCTGATGCGTTTTCTGCCGACGGAGGCCGAAGTGAAGCTGCTACGGCAATACGAGAGGGACAGGAAACCGCTGGAGGCGCTGAGCGACGAAGACCGCTTCATGATGCAGTTCAGTCGCATCGAGAGACTCAGCCAGAGGATGTCCATCATGACCTTCATGGGAAACTTCAACGACAACGTCCAGATGTTGACCCCGGTAAGACAGACAGGCAGAGGACAGGGAGACAGGCGGAGGACAGGGGGAGAGGCAGAGGACAGGGGGACAGGCAGAGGACAGGGAGACAGGCAGAGGACAGACAGACAGGTGGAGGACAGACAGACAGGTGGAGGACAGGGGGAGAGGTGGAGGACAGGGGGAGAGGCAGAGGACAGGGGGACAGGTGGAGGACGGGGAGACAGGTGGAGGACAGGGGGAGAGGCAGAGGACAGACAGACAGGTGGAGGACAGGGGGAGAGGCAGAGGACAGGGCGAGAGGCAGAGGACAGGGGGACAGGCAGGGGACAGGGTGAGGACAGGGGGACAGGGTGAGGACAGAAAGATAGGGTGAGGACAGGGAGACAGGTGGAGGACAGGGAGACAGGGTGAGGACAGAAAGATAGGGTGAGGACAGGGAGACAAAGAGAGGACAGACAGACAGGTGGAGGACAGGGAGACAAAGTGAGGACAGACACTGTGCTGTGTGGACAGACTGTCTCACTCTCGTCTCTCCGCAGCAACTCCACGCCATCATCGCTGCCTCCGTTTCTATTAAATCGTCTCAGAAACTGAAGAAGATCCTGGAGGTCAGTGAGACATCAGCTGGACAAGAGACAGTGGACGGGTGAATGAATGAATGAATGAATGACATCATGTGGTTGTTTCAGATCATCTTGGCTTTGGGGAACTACATGAACAGCAGCAAGAGAGGAGCCGTGTACGGATTCAAACTACAGAGCCTGGACCTGGTGATGACGCACACAGACACACAACTACACAACTACAGAGACACACAGACTACAGAGCCTGGACCTGGTGATGACGCACACAGACACACAACTACACAACTACAGAGACACACAGACTACAGAACCTGGACCTGGTGATGACGCACACAGACACACAAACGACAGAACCTGGACCTGGTGATGACGCACACAGACACACAACTACACAACTACAGAGACACACAGACTACAGAGCCTGGACCTGGTGATGACGCACACAGACACACAACTACACAACTACAGAGACACACAGACTACAGAACCTGGACCTGGTGATGACGCACACAGACACACAAACGACAGAACCTGGACCTGGTGATGACGCACACAGACACACAACTACACAACTACAGAGCCTGGACCTTGTGGTGACGCACACAGACACACAACTACACAACTACAGAGCCTGGACCTGGTGGTGACGCACACAGACACACAACAACACAACTACAGAGACACGCAGACTACACATTGACACACATTAACTCACTCAGGAGATGTGATGTTGTGCGTTTTGTGTGCCTTAGCTGCTCGACACGAAGTCGACCGACAGGAAGCAGACGTTACTTCACTACATCGCCAACGTGGTGAAGGAGAAGTTTCCCGCCGTTTCTCCGTTCTACAACGAGCTTCACTACGTGGACAAAGCTGCAGCAGGTGAGTACGTCGGCCAATCACAGCGCAGCTTCCGTGCGCTTGGCGCCGTCATCCTCACGTGTGTGCGTCCACAGTGAGTCTGGAGAACGTGTTGTGCGACGTGAAGGAGCTGCAGCGTGGCATGGAGCTCACCTGGAGAGAGTTCAGCGTCCAACACAACGCCACGCTAAAGGACTTCATCAGCAGGAACGAATCACGACTCAGCAAAGTCCAGGAGGACGCCCGCATCGCACAGGTGACACACACAGACACACACAGACACACACTGAGGTGAGACGACATGATGAACCAGATGAACGATTTGAGTCAGTTAAACTGTAAAATCCAAGTCCTTCTGTGTGACCTTTGACCTTTAGGATGCGTTTGAAGATGTGGTCAAGTTCTTTGGGGAGAGCTCCAAGACGATGCCTCCGTCCGTCTTCTTCCCCATCTTTGTTCGCTTCATTAAAGCGTACAGGGTGAGTCAACAGGCCCCTCCCCTTCAGAACACCAGGGTACTCATGGGCCTGAAGCCCCGCCCACAACTGACAACGACTAACCAGGTTAAAGCCGTGACTCTGACACACACCTGTCCTCCCCCCCTTCCTCTCCCCTCTCTCCAGCTGGCGGAGGAGGAGAACGAGCAGCGGCGCCGTCAGGAGCAGATCTTATTGGAGCAGCAGCAGCAGCAGCAGGAGGAGGAAGAGAAGGAGGAGACGAAGGTGAGTCCACCATCATTGGTCCAAAGACTGAGCGTGCTGAGGTCATGAATGATGTCGCACACACACCTTTAACCTTTAACCTTTGACCCCGCCCCCCAGTCTCCATCCCACAGGGGGAAGCGGCAGCAGCAGGAACTGATCACAGAGCTGAGACGACGACAAGGAAAAGACAGCCGCCATGTTTATGAAGGGAAGGACGGCGCGATCGAAGACATCATTACAGGTAAAAGCCCCGCCCAGGTCGACGCCCAGACCCGCTGCTTCCTGTCTCTCCTCTGATTGGTTCTTTGCGTTTTGCCTACAGCTCTGAAGACCGTCCCCTTCACCGCCCGATCAGCCAAACGCAGCTCTCGCTTTTTCTGTGACCCCGCCCACACCGAGGAGCACTACTGAGCGGGGGGGGCCTCACTGATGAGGTCATGTTGGCCACACCCACTTCTAATCAATGGGACCAATCAGCACTTTGAACATTTCTGATCGAACCTCGATGACGTCGCGGTTTGTTGAGGATTTTTTTGTCACAGACTGAAACCCTGACATCACATGACCTCTGACCTTTGGCTTTTGGTTTCCATGGTGACTGGAAAAAGTCGAATATCCAGCTTTGATCCAGACCTGGTTCTGGATCAGAAGGTGTGTGGTTGTTGTGGGTTCCTTCAGTCTGTCTTTAACTGGTTCTTGTACAGGGTTCTACTCCGTCTCTACATCGTGTTCTACTGTGTTCTTCTGTGTTCTACTGTGTTGGCCTCTCAGAGCCGGGACAGTCCAGATCCTTCAGCAACAGGAAACGTGTCACTCCACGTTTCTCTCCAGTCACATTCTGGTCCAGAACCTGGTTCTCGTCCTGGTCCTGATCACCCCTATCTCAACTGGTGGTGTTAGCCATTAGCTGTTAGCCACAACCACCTGACCTGAAGATGTCAGTCTGACATACCTTCACTGAGAGACCTGGACTGGACTGGACTGGACATGGACTGGATGTGGACCTGGACTGGACTGGACATGGACATGGACTGGACATGGACATGGACTGGACATGGACTGGACATGGACCTGGACCTGGACCTGGACATGGACTGGACATGGACATGGACATGGACATGGACATGGACATGGACATGGACCTGGACCTGGACATGGACATGGACATGGACTGGACTGGACGTGGAACTGGACCTGGACCTGGACATGGACCTGGACATGGACATGGACATGGACTGGACATGGACATGGACTGGACATGGACTGGACTGGACTGGACATGGACATGGACGTGGACCTGGACTGGACATGGACATGGACGTGGACCTGGACTGGACCTGGACATGGACTGGACTGGACTGGACTGGACATGGACATGGACGTGGACCTGGACCTGGACCTGGACATGGACTGGACTGGACTGGACTGGACATGGACATGGACGTGGACCTGGACTGGACTGGACATGGACGTGGACATGGACATGGACATGGACTGGACTGGACATGGACCTGGACCTGGACTGGACATGGACATGGACTGGACATGGACCTGGACCTGGACCTGGACCTGGACATGGACCTGGACCTGGACCTGGACTGGCCTCGGCTGAGAAGAAGGGCCCAACACGGATACACCTGTAAAAATAAGGACTAACCCACAACAAGCGGGCTGATCCAGGATAAACGTGGACCAGTTTGGAGACCTGGAAAGTCCCGGAAAAATCCGCAAAAGGTTGTCACACCTGGACCGAACGCACAGATCTGGATCTGCAGTATCTCTGTCCCCCCCTTCAATCATACCCTGGACACCGATGTCCCCAGGACAGACATGAGACAGCACAGTTTTCTATGTGTACAGATGTTTTGTAGAGAGCGTAGCTCCGCTGGTTCTGTGTCGTGTTTGTTGGTGGTGGAAATTAAACGCACCCTGTCCACGACGTTCATTAGGCCTCAGCTCATGAACCACATTACCCACAATCCTCAGCACCTGTCACCTCCTCATCAGCTCCAGACTCCACCCAGTGGAGAAAAGAAAACGGCTGCTGTTGTCATGGAGACTTTTCAGGTGTACAGTGATTGGCTCCGACAAACATGGTGCATTTCCTGTGACGACTTCATAATAAAAGTCAACTCCTGTCAGTGAAATGCTTTTAATGTGAAGTGTGAACAGACAAATTGATACAGTCCAGTCAGGCGGACTCTGATTGGCTGTTTAATGTCAGGTGACATTCTCCTTGTTTCTGATTAGCTGTTAACTAACACTGAAAATCAACAATTCATTAGTGACTCTGATCCTACTGATCACTTCCTGCAGCTGATCTGTACTGTGATTGGTCTGCGGTTCAGCCTGTGAACGAGTTTGAAGGTCGACCTTTGACCCCGAGTCCTCTCACCTGTAAATAAACAGAAAGACGAGCGGTCAGCATCCTCAGGTACACCTGGCAGGTCCAACAACAGGTGAGTCGTTACAGGTCAACTGTTGTGTCTCACCCTGAAGGTATGTCCGGCGAGAGGCTGCTGGCTGCGCTCTGATTGGTCCAGGCCCAGAGAAGCGGAAGTAACGTAGAGGTCAGAGTAGTCTGGACCTCCAAAACAACAGGAAGTGGTCTTCGTCACCGGGAGAGAGACCGTCTGCAGGCGCACACCTGAGGCCATACCAGGGACCCTTCACCATCATCATCATCATCATCATCACCTTCATCATCATCATCATCATCATCATCATCATCATCATCGCCTTCACCATCATCATCATCACCTTCATCATCATCATCATCGCCTTCACCTTCACCATCATCATCATCATCATCATCATCATCGCCTTCACCATCATCATCATCATCATCATCATCACCTTCATCATCATCATCATCATCATCACCTTCACCTTCATCATCATCATCACCTTCACCATCATCATCATCGCCTTCACCTTCACCATCATCATCATCATCATCATCATCATCATCATCGCCTTCACCTTCACCATCATCATCATCATCATCATCATCATCGCCTTCACCATCATCATCATCATCATCATCATCACCTTCATCATCATCATCATCATCATCACCTTCACCTTCATCATCATCATCACCTTCACCATCATCATCATCGCCTTCACCTTCTTCACCATCATCATCATCATCATCGCCTTCACCTTCACCACCATCATCACCATCATCATCATCACCTTCACCATCATCATCATCACCTTCACCATCATCATCATCTTCATCACCTTCATCACTGTCAAAGGGACCTGGATAAGGTCACATGACTCCAGGTGTGAGTGCACATCAAATGGGAAGTGCAAACAAGACAACCGACTGTGTCTAAACCAGAATAACCAGGAGAACCAGAAGGACCGGGGGGACCGGGGGGACCAGGAGGACCAGGAGGACCGGGAGGACCGGGGGGACCGGGGGGACCGGGAGGACCGGGGGGACCGGGGGGACCGGGAGGACCGGGAGGACCAACCTGTAACAGGGTCGATGTTGATGACTCGTCCTCCGTTGTAACAGGCGACCCAGAGACGACCTTCAGCATCAACTGTCATCCCATCGGGAAACCCCTCCCCCTCCTCCATATGGTACACCACACGATGGTTACCTTGACAACAACAACACGCACACAAGATAGTGAGAGCAGGATGACTGCACACAACAGGAAAAGTGTACACAACAGGAAAAGTGCGCAGTTACCAAGGTGACCAGAGTTTGTGTCGTAGTCAAACGCATCAACCGTCAGAGACAAACTGTCGATGTAGAAAAATGTCTTTTGATCCAGAGACCAGTCCAGACCATTAGATATGTCCACCTGAGAGACAGACAGGTACAGACCATTAGATATGTCCACCTGAGACAGACAGACAGGTACAGACAGGGGACGTTACCTGGCTCAGGTGTTTGGTCACTGTGAGGTCAGAGGTCACAGAAAACAGAGATCCTTGTTGTCTCTGAACTTTGGTGGGTTGCTCCTCGATCCCCATCGTACCTGAGACATATCACAGTGTTACCTTAACAACACAGGCTCCGCCCACACAGGCAACAGGAAGGTGATCAGAAACACAGGCACATCAGTCCCCACGGTAACAAAGATGGCAACCATCATCGTCATGATCCTCGACAGACTCCCCCGTCACCAGGCAGAGTGTGATGTCACAGCTGCAGGGCGAGGTCACGTACGGGACAGACTCACCTGCCAGGAGTCTTCCAACAGGATCGACCTTTCCATCGTTCAGTCGGTTGTTTGGTTTGTCCTCATCGACCTCCGTCAGTGATGTCATTGTCCGGGTGGACCAATTCAGAGCCACGATGCTGCGTCCCACGCCTGCTACATAACCACCCGACCTCCGAGGAACCGCAAAGCCAACCGTGTCACCTGGGGACAGACGGGTGACATCATGTTGTACAACAGACGTACAATTTCATGAACCTGGCTGACTACTTCCTCCAAGCTGATTGGCCGACCTGTGTCCACAGACTCAATCTGATTGGTTGCTGGATTCCAACGGTTGATTTTCTTTCCGGCGATGTCAACGAACAGCAGCGTCTGGTCTGACTCCTCCCACACCGGCCCTTCACCAACCAGAGCACCTGTCTTCACCACGCACTCCACTTCCACTGACATCATCACCTCCGGAGATGGACCAATCAAGGAGCAGGACTCACCTCAGTCACCCGTTTCTGTCGACACGTTAGTCACAACAGTAACACACTTTACGACACAACACGACGGGATTCTGCTGAGTTTCCTTTAATAAGCTGTTTTTGTTTGTTTGATAACGTTTTCGGGAATCGAACCTCAAACTTTTCTGGAACTGTATGCTTCCTCTGATTTCCGGCACACGAACTAAAATCAGCTGAGCGGAGTTTCTGAGCCTGAAGAAGCCGTTTCTGTCACTCCACTTTGTTTACATCCACACTTCACTGGTTCGTCTGACTTTTGGAGCTCAACTGCGACGTATATGCGCGCGTGGACGTGAAAACTGTGCAGACTCACCTGCAGCAGCACGAGGACACTTCCTGATCACCTGACAGGCCTCTCTCAAACGACCAATCCAAGGCACCCAGCAGGTCAAAGGTCAAATCCAACACTGTAGCAACGGTCCAATGAAAACCTGCGAATCCATTAATCACTCACCTGATCAGCTGGATCTGAGTTATTAATAAGTTGTTTAAAACATAAAAACAGCCCAAAGAAAGTGTATTTCTCTTATTTCAGTCAAACATCCACATTCCTTCATTCTGCTCTTTAATCAGGATTATTATTGACTCAGTGTAAACAGCTGATTACATGAGCAAACTGTCGCGTGACCTCTGCTGAAGAACACAAGATGGCGCTGAAAGCTCTGGAAACAAGCAGCAAGTAAATAACCTTTATGAAAACAACAAAACAAAACATTTCAACAGATACAAAAAGTGAAGATAAATTCTCATGATGCTTCAGTAAAACTCAGCAAGATCAGCTCCTGACTCTGCTTCGGTCCACCACAGTCCACCAGAGTCCACCAGAGTCCACCAGAGTCCACCACAGTCCACCACAGTCCACCAGAGTCTACCAGAGTTCAGAGACACTTCCTGTTCTTGGAACAGCTCTGGGGACAAAGTGAAGGGAGAGCAGGAAACAGGAAGCTAAACTGGGACCACAGGAAACGGCGCTACTGTTACTGAGCTATGATTGGTCGGTCACTCTCAAGGGGAGGGGTTCAGTTCCAGACAGGAAATAACTTCCATTCAAAAAACAAAACAAAACAAAACATGGAAGAAACAACAGGTAAATCACAACATTAACACACAGGAAGAAGAGAAACGGGATGCCATGGTAACTCCTTCGGTTTAAGTAAGGTTCATGTAAATGGAGGATCACTTTTGGGCAACAAATCCATGCCTATGCTGAACACAGGATCACTTTTTGGTAGCCGAGGCTCTGGCTCGATTCAGTCTCTCAATCAGCAGCCGGTCAGAGGCGGAGCATCTGGACAGGACCGCCACCATCTCTGATTCGTTCCTTCGCTCGATGGCAGCGTCTGCTGCCCCCTCGAGGTCGCTGGTGAGGAGAGCAGGGAAAAGAGTCACTCAGGTGGGCGGGGGTCACCTGTCTGATGATGTCACAGCTGTGCTCCATCTTACCTGACAGCCAGGTGAGCTTTGACCTTCTGCTCAGGCGTCACCTTGGAAATGTACTTCTTGGCTTCATACTTGTTGTTACACTTCATGCAAACTTCAACAAACGCCTGAAAGAGATGGAGAATGTAACTTTATTTAAAAGCACATCAACAATCATCCCTTTTAAACTTTATTCATCTTTAGATTGTGTTCATGAGGGGCGGAGCTTTCTGTTACCAAGTAGCCTATAGGAGACTTCTTGCTCTTAGAGAACTTCTCCAACTCCTCCCACTCCTCCTTCTCTGCCAGAGACTTCAGCTTCAACCACCAATACCTGCACAGGTGAGACAGACGGGTGAGATGGACAGGTGAGACAGAAACAGGAGGACAGTATCCGAGATGTCACCTTTTGTCTGGGACCCTGAAGTCTCTGTAAAGTTGTTCTGCCTGTTTGTGAAGTCCCAACGCCAACAGAGCTTCCATGGTTGCCTGGAAACAGCAGACAGGAAGTGACAACGCATCACACTTTAGTGACAGCATCCTGTACCAACAGCCTGGAGTGCTGCCTCCTTCTGTCTGAGCCCTTCATATACCTGCAGAGACAATCCCAGTAACCCCGCCCCCTTTTCGTCATCGAGTTTCCGTTGGAAACGGAGCAAACGCATTTCATCTTCTGTGGCCTGGAGGGAGGGAACAGAAAGACGATGAATCGACCGCGGCCTGACATCAGGCCAACAGTTAAAGCCTCATGGATATGCCTGGACGTCTGACTTCCTGTCAGAAGATGGTGTTACCTTTGCAGCGAACTCGTTCTTGGCCTTGTTGTACTCGTCCACAGCACTCTGCAGGAGAGACAGGCGGCTCTCCAACCTCTGCAGACAGACAGGAAGCAGTTAACAATGAAGTCACCGTCAGAAGGGCGGTAACCATGGTAACCACAGTCCCTGCTGGCCATTACCTTCTCTCTGTAGCTGGCTGTGACGTAGTAGTTGGCGAGCTCCT
>CM068496.1:290000-397415 GCA_034769265.1 Remorina albescens
TCCAGATAAACAGAGTCTCCTCAGCCCCGTTGCCCTGGTAACACCCCCCCCCCCCCCCCCAGGGTGTGGTACACACAGTCATTAACCCTTTCAGCTCTGGTTCTGTCACTTGAAGACTTTCATTTTGTTGGTAAATAAAAAAACAACATCCTGTCACTGAAACAGAATCCGTTCATGTCTGTTCTTCTGTGTATGAGTTTAAAGATTTCTCATTAATATAATTAATTTATGTTTTTGCTATTTTTTGAAATCTTTTCTGTGTGTTTTCTTGGTTCTGTTTTTTATTTTGACGTCTCTTTTGGGACAAATAGTGAATATTGGAGGACGGAGTGAAGCTGCTGTCTTCTGTTTTCAGCCCTAAACTCTTTGTCTGTGCGGCACTGAAGGAGTTAAAGGTGTGTTTGCTTCCACAGTTGGGAGGTTAGAGGAAAGTTTTCAGCACAGAGAGAGAGAGCAGGGAGGGGCAGCCGAGCGCCAGTCTGCACTGGTTTCTGCAGCAGGAAAACTCTGACTTCTTTTGGAGTTTTTGGTTCATCATGGTGACCACTGAGACCCATCAGAGCCAGGACCTGCTGGTCCCCCCCCAGGACCAGGATCTGAAGGACAAGATGCAGGAGGATCAAGCCTTACCCACATCTCCTCTGGCAGGATTTGACCCAGAGAAGATGAGTCAGGGTCCCGTCAACGCCATCACGGTCCTGACTCTGCTGGACAAACTGGTCAACATGCTGGACGGCGTTCAAGAAAACCAGCACAAGATGGAGGTGAGAGGGGGCCAGACCAGGAGTCCAGGACCAGCATGTTTATTACAGACAGGTCTGTGGTTCCGGGCTGAAACACCCAGTCCAGAACAAAATGCAGTCAAACAAGTTTCCATTTTAGCAGGAAGGGAACTTTGAATTAAAATTGCATTGTTCATGGAGATGAAGAATGAGGATGAAGATACTTCATGTTTGAGTAAAGACCTGAAACAGTCAAACATCCAGAGTCACCGTGAACTCAGCACTGAGGTCCAATCACCACCAAGACAAACTTTGGTGATATTGTTTGAGTATTGGCTGGTTACTGACTTGTCATCGATGGATTGTTCTTCAGGTTCACCAGGTAGAGATGGAGGGCGTGGTCAGAGGGATCCAGGCCGATATGACCAAACTGTCCAAGAGTCACAGTCACACGTCCAACAGCGTCAGCAAACTGTTGGACAAGAGCCGCAAACTGTCCGTCACCATGAAGGAGGTGAGGACACTCAGCCCACTCTGTCCTCATGTCCGTCCTCTCACTGTCCCTCTTACCTGGTCCTGAGTTTGACTCTGAATCGCCTGTCTCTGTTTCATCACCTGTCCCGTCCTCACAGATCCGTGATAAGATGGAGCGCCAGGGTATCCAGGTGAGGAAGCTGGAGGCAAACCACGCACACCTGATCAGAAGAAACAACTTCAAGGTTCTCCTCTTCCAGGTCAGTGTCAGCGCTGCACCCTGAGGACCGGTCAGAGGTCGAGGGCCTGGTCACCCCACACACTACCATGCATGCTGGGAGATCTCTCTAAGGCCTCCTGCTCCATAGTCTGCAAAGATGATCTATTCTGAAAAAACATGAGCAATAAATAAGAAATAATCCACTCTGAGACTCTATGAGACTCTATGAGTCTCTCTCTCTCTCTCTCTCTCTCTCTCTCTCTGCCAGTCATTTTCATTTGCGACCTTATTTGGTCAAAAAAGTTTCAGGATGTGCATTGGAAAGGCTTGATGATTTGGTTGTCATGGTAACAGTCAGGAGAGAGTCAAAATATTCCCCCAGTGTCTAAATGTCCTCACAGTGGAACTCAGCCCTCTGCTTCTTCAGGACTTCCTCTGTACTTCCTCTGACATCACATTTTCCCAGCATTCTCCTTTTCTCCCTCAGGAAGAGAGCGAGATTCCTCCAAGTGCTTTTGTGAAAGATCCTCCACCATATCCTCGAGATGAGATTGTGGAGGAAGATGGTGAATCGGCGGTGGGCGTCATCGATGGAAATGAGTCCCAGGAGGTCAGGCTCCACACCATTGACCTATCATCTGATGAGGACGTGGGTCTGGAGGCAGATTTAGAGGAAGAGGAGGCGTGGCCTGATGATTTGGAGAACATGGAGAAGTCCAGAGCAGAAAAACTGAAACGATCTAGTCTGAAAAAGGTCAGAACTGCAACTACAAAGGTGCGTGGTTCAGGAGATAGAGGGTCTAACGCTCCTTCCTCTTCCAGGTTGACAGTATTAAGAAGGCGTTCTCCCGGCAGAACATTGAAAAGAAGATGACCGAGATCGGAACAAAGATCATGTCTGCAGAACAAAGAGAGAAGATCAAACAGAAAACCTCCAGCCTGAAGGTTTCACCTTTGACTTTCAGCATCAGGAAGGTACCGGACGTTAGAACGGGTTCTCTCACATTTCCCCAAAGTTGCACCACAAGGTTCTCCCTCAATTCCCCTGAGGTTCCCCGACATTCATGTGACCTTTGACCCCTGTGTTTGTGTTTCAGCATCGCAGCAGCTCTGACTCTCAGCCTCCTCAGGACTCTGCGCACCCCGAGGCTGAAGTCCAGCTGTCTCCTGTGGACACCGCCGAGCTCGAGGTCCCGTTCACCGAGGTCCACGCCCAGCTGGCCCCGTCTGACCAGGAGGAGGTGAAGGAGGTGGAGGAGACGGAGGTGGTGACAGCGGTGAAGGAGGTGGAGGAGAAGGAGGTGAAGGAAGTGATGGAGGAGGGCAAGGAGGCGTCATTTGTGGTGGAGGCAGATCTGTCAGTGATGTCAGAGGGCGTCGCTCAGGCGTATGCTCTGTCATCCACTCTTCCTCAGGAGGAGAAAGGAGACGAGGGAGCAGCAGAGGAGGAAAAGGAGGAAGAATCCTAAACACTCAAATGATTAGTCTGATTCGATGAGCCGTATTCTGGGAAATTCTCTTTATTTCTCTCTGAGGGTGAAATGTTAAGACTGATATGAACCAGCTGTTAGCTGAGTTTAGCTCAGCTTAGCTTAGCATAAGGGCTGTCAAAGGAGGGTGGAGTCTCAGAGGGAAGTGACGAGGGTTTCCCTCCACCTGGTCGGTTCTGATCCGTTCTGTCGTCCATCTTCGTTTTGCTCTTGATAACTTCTGTCTCTGACGCCTTCTGCTGTGAAAACCTTCTCCAACGACAGGAGGAGGTCTTCAACACACCACTTCCTGTCACGTTCCAAGTTTTTTATGACGAGGGAGAATTAGATTCTTCTTCTGACCTGAAAACAGCTGGAGATCTGAGGTTTTCCCAAAAAGGGGATAATTAGCTTCCTGTCTGTGTTTCTTCTTGATACTGATTGATAACTAATAATCAGCTCATCGATAACAGTATTAAAATATTACAATATTTGAATCATGCTGTTGATGTTCTAACACGCATTAATCCAAAGAGCTAAACAGAACCCTGCTTTCAATGTACCTGCTAGATTCTCCCAAAGTTTCCTCTGACGTTCCTCTCAGGTTCCCATCGAGTTCCTACAAAGTGAAGTTACCTGAAAGTTCGAACTGTAGTTCCAGTCATGTTCCCAACAGTTCCCTCAATGACCTCCAACGTTCTGAGATGCTCCAAGTTCCCCTTAATGACGTTCAATTAAGAACCTTTCCACAGTCCCCTGAATAAGGTGTCACACAGGTTCTCCTGATGTTCGTTTCAGGTCCCTAAGTTCTCCTGAGGTTCTCCAGAGGATCCTGTCAGATTACCTCTTTTACTTTGTAAGTTTGAAAGTATTTAACCGAAGACATAAAAAATTTTCTAATGACGTTCTCTTAGCTTCTGCCTGGAACTTTTTTCTCTGATCAATAAATAAAATCAGCTCATAGAAAAACTAATCATTCATCCGATCAGTCAGTCGAATCATCAATCAGTTTGGTTTCTACAGTTTTTGACTGAATGCTATTTTATCTGTTGTCTGTTGATTTCTAAACAAAATTTCTCTGCTGATCTAACACAAACCTTTTATTTCCTTAGTTTTTAACACTAATTGAATCTGTGTCGCTCATGATGAAACTGATCGAACATGTTGGTCAGTTTGTTGTTTTCAGATTTAAAATTCAATGATTTTTTGATGCCAAAGATTCTTCATGAATGACTCAACTCAACTCATAAAAACAAACAATAAAGTCTGAGTGACCACATTTGTTTCCTGTGTCTCTTCTTATCAACACCTGAACAAAAACCTAATTTAACCCTTCTTTAATGAGAGTTCTTCAACTTTCTTTCATTTAATGTTTTTAATTCAATGATCTATTTTTAATTGTTTTTATTTCTTATTTTTAGAGGTTTTATTTATTTGCCACTGTGGAAATGATTTGACTCACACTTTGCTGTTGACCTTTGACCTCCTCGAGGGAGACTCAGCCTAGGAATGGGGTGTTCTCTTCAGCAGCCAATGGGAGACTCCAGAGGGCGGGGCTTTGAACTAACAGACCAATAGAGTGAATGTGGGGCAGATCCTCAGACTCTTCAGTTACACAGCCCAGTCCTGAGCTGCAGACTCCAGCAGAGAACCACCTGAAGATCAATCTGAACAGTGTCCTTTTCCTCCTCTTACAGATGGACTTGGTGGCCTCCTCAGGTCTCTCTCTGGTCTCACTTCTGTCTCTATTAGCGTGCAGCATCCAGGTGTTAGCTGCCGTCCTGCTAACACGCAGGTATGGTGGGCGGAGCTCTGTACAGGACAGGTGGATCCTGCTGTGGCTCTTCTATGATGTCATCGTCCACCTGACACTGGTAGGACCAATGAGGAAGACTTCATATTTAAAGTCTCCAAGTTCACAAAAAGGCCTTGTTGTTTCCATGTCTCTGGTTGTTTGTTTACAGAAGGGTCCATTTGTTTCCATGTCTCTTGTTGTTTGTTTACAGGAGGGTCCATTTGTTTACATGTCTCTGGTTGTTTGTTTACAGGAGGGTCCATTTGTTTACATGTCTCTGGTTGTTTGTTTACAGGAGGGTCCATTTGTTTACATGTCTCTGGTTGTTTGTTTACAGGAGGGTCCATTTGTTTACATGTCTCTGGTTGGGACAGTAGAGACAGCTGAAGGTCCACTGGCTGAACTCTGTGAGTCCAACATTTTGTTTGTATTTCAACTGCAGAACTTTTACTATCATCCACCTGTCCGTCTTGTCTGTCTGTCCACCTGTCTCTCTGTAGGGAGGGAGTATGGTAACGCTGACAGTCGTTGGTTGGTTTCTGATCCAACAATCGTCTCCATAGAGATTCTGACTGTCGTCCTCGACTCTCTGCTCGCAGCCCTGCTTATCCACGCAGTACTGACCGCCAAGTACTACAGGTACTAGGGGTACTACAGGTAGTACAGGTACTTGTGTCGTGGTACAGGCGGTGTATTCTTACAGTGACAGATTGTGTATTTCACAGACACTTCCTGCAGATCGCTCTGAGCGTGTGCGAGCTGTATGGCTGCTGGATGACCTTCTGCCCTGATTGGCTGGTCGGCAGCCCCAACCTGAACACCTCCAGCTGGCTCTACCTGTGGGTGTACCTGATGTTTTTCAATGGTGTTTGGGTCCTGGTTCCGGTCCTCCTACTGGTCCACTCCTGGTTCTCTCTGAGGTCACTGCACATGCTCAGTAGGGCCCACGGGATCACCATAAAGAGGAAGAAAATATAGACAGTGTTTGCATGAAAGCATCAGTCGGATGGAAGCTAGAGGTCACATGACCAGTGCGTCCAGGAGCAGATTTCCCTACAAACGTGATAACTGATCAGTGATTGATCAGCCTCATTGGTCCTATGCTGGTCAACTTGAAATTCTTCTGTTGGTTCGGGGTTAAGTAACCAAGTCTTCATCTAGATCCAGGCTTCAGGGTACTGGATCCAGGGTACAGGTCCAGGACCAGGACCTGATGGTGAACTGTTGATTCATTAACACAGAAACATTTTCATTTATGCTTTTCAATAAAAACCCAACTGTAAACTTCATTAATACATTTTAATTCAAATTGTTGAACATGTTTCAGTTGTGATTACCTCCTTCACACACACACACACACACACACACAGCCGCTCCCCCCCCTCAGCTCCTCCTGATCATTTTGTGGACCGACATGAAGGCCTGTTGGAGGCCCAGACCCTTCAGGGCGCTGCAGCCCTGGATCTCCCAGAGCCGGTCAGTGTGACTGGGTAGGTCCAGGTGGGTAGACACCTGAGGGGGGGGGGAGACCTGTGATGAGAGGCTGAGTAGGAAACAGATCCATCTAGTGGCTAATCAAATGTGACAAATGGTCCAGGTCCAGGTTCAGTCCTGATCTGGTCCTGTGTCTCGTACCTGTCGTATGGTCATGGAGTTGGGCAGATCCTTCTTGTTGGCCAGAACCATGAGAGGAACTCCTCGTAAATGATCCTCACTGAGGATCTTCTTCAGGGCCTTCTTGGCCTCCCCCATCCGTCCTGGATCGCTGCTGTCCACCACGAAGACCAGGGCCTTGCAGTCATCCAGGTAGTACCTGAAGAACAGCAGGGTGTTGAGCCAGTGTTTTGTGTTTTATTTATTTTGTGTCAATGTGTTTACCTCCAGCTGGATCTCATGCTCTTCTGTCCTCCAACGTCCCACACGGTCAGAGACGTGTTCTTGTCCAGGTCCAAAGTTCCCACGTTAAATCCAATGGTGGGTGAGGTGTCCATCACCTGCAGGTCACAGGTATATATCACATCTGGACTAAGGGAGGTTTACCGTTCATCACCCGAAGACCCGAGCGGACTCACCTTTCCTGTCAGCAGCCTGGCCAGCAGAGTTGACTTCCCAGCTGAGTCCAGACCCATCAGGATCACCTGAGTAAACAAGTTCACATTAGAGGCCTGGATCTGAGTCCTGCTCAGGTTCTGTCTACAAAGACCGGCTGCAGGTCTATGCAGAGTTCTCTGAGTCCATATGATTTCAGATGAGGCTGAACGGTTCCTGAGGTCTAACTGCTTGTCTGGAGAACACCTGCCACCAGGTGAGTTGAAGGAAGGAGCTGATTTACCTGAGGAGAGCTGGAGGAATGGGCCTGACCCATCACTCTTCTTCTTCTTCTCTTCGAATAAACGCTGGTCTGACTGAAACTCACCTGTCTGACTCAGGTGTGTGCATGTAAATTCACGCCATCGACCAATCAGAGCATGTCACGTAACAGAGTGACCGGTCTGACTGCATTTTATGAGCCTGTTTTCAGCCCAAACTGTGACCTGCATCAGAGCTGAGACTGACAGGAAGTCCTGAGGACTTACATCACATTTACATTTACAGCAGCAGTTTCTCCAGAGCTTCCTGTTACAACCTGGCTGTGCTTTACATTATTACTGTCATACAGAGACAGTGTTGAGCCACACTGCTGCCTTTTGTCTGGATTTTCTGAATATTGAGGTTTAATTGATAATAACCTGGAGCTGATGATCCTCCGGGTCAGCGGCAGGAGGAGGAGTCCTGTCCTGTGAGGAGGGGTCTGTCTCCGGGTATAAAGTCAGCTCCTCCCGCCTCCTCCCTCCTTCTCCTTGCTCCTCCGGCGGTTCCTTCACACTTCTCGTCGGTTCTCCTCCATCATGGGCTTCGGTGACCTGAAAGCGGCCTCAGGCCTCAAAGTGCTGAATGACTTCCTGTCGGACCGGAGCTACATCGAAGGGTCAGTCCGGGAAACCGGAGGAAACTCCGGAGCTGCTCTCCGCCGCCGGAGGCGCCATCTTGGCTACAGGCTAACACAGCATGGCTAACAGTTAGCCGGCAGTTAGCTGACAGGCCGCTACGTGAACAGTTAAAGTTGAGCCGTGTGAAGCTGTAGAGTCGGGGCTAGAGCCCGGACATCGAACCGGTCTCAGGCTCTTAAACTTTTACTTTAAAGTGTCGTTTTATACATTTGAGGTCTTAAAAAGCGACATATTCCCGTTTACGTGGAGCCACATGATGCTAACGAGCTAACTAATGCTCCGTGTGAGGAGTGAGGCCGCGTGGTTCACCCACAGAGGTTACATCCCCCTCAGACAGAAAACAGCTGACATCTGTAGAAGTGTCATTCAGTCAGAATCTACAGCCACGATATACAAGTAAAATATGTCTCTTATTTTTCTAAGTTAGTTTGATTTCAGCAGCAGGCTGGTCTCATGACCCAGTGGACAGCAGTGACTGACTGACTGAGCCGTTCTGATCCTGGACCAGGTCCGGGTCCACATGAGGGACTGATGTCTAACAGATTATCATCCAGTCAGCTCACCTGAGGACTCGGTCAGGTGTTAAGTCCTGTCCTCTGCTCTGTCTTCAGGTACGTCCCCTCTCAGGCGGACGTGGCGGTCTTCGAGGCGATCTCGTCCCCACCCCCAGCTGACCTGTGTCACGCCCTCCGCTGGTACAACCACATCAAGTCATACCAGAGCCAGAGGAGCAGGTGAGGAGGTGACGTCCTTGTGCTCTGGGGGAAGGCAGGTGTGATGTCAGCGATTTCAACTCGGTCTCCCTGTCAGCCTTCCAGGTGTGAAGAAGCCCCTGGGTCAGTACGGCCCTGCAGGTGTCGCCGACGCCACCCCCGCCTCCGCTGCTGCCTCAAAGGATGACGACGACGATGACGACATTGACCTGTTTGGCTCCGATGATGAGGTGAGAGCACAGTGATGTCATCAGTAAGCTGAATGAACTCAGCCAGGTGACGGGTCTTGAGCATTTGATTCTCTGCCCGCAGGAAGACGCTGAGGCCGCCAAGCTGAAGGAGCAACGTCTGGCAGAGTACGCCGCCAAGAAGGCAAAGAGTACGTGATGTCACACCAGTCATAACCAATCCCATCACCTGATCAGTTAGTCCAAATGTCGCTCAGACATGTCGGAGAGGTTGGCTGACTCTCTGTGATGATTATCCAATCACCATCTTTCGGCTGACCGCCTGATGGACACCTTATTAGCCTGATGAGAGTCTTTGTCCCGGACGGCAGCTGTGTGGTCTGGTGTGGTTTCCATGGTAATGTATTCCTCCATCCTCAGAGCCCGCCCTCATCGCCAAGTCGTCGATCCTATTGGACGTGAAGCCGTGGGACGATGAGACGGACATGGCCAAGCTGGAGGAATGTGTCCGCAGCATTCAGATGGACGGGCTGGTCTGGGGACAGTGTAAGGCAGCTGGAGTTCACTGCAGATCACTGCTGATCTCCAGGGATCTGCAGCGAACCAGACTCACCCTCAACATGTTTTTACTCAGACTGGTTCTGTTGGAGTTTTGTTACTTTATTGACCCGTAACACTTCATGATGATCTAACTCACCATCTTTCGGCTGAAGACGTGATGGAAACTTCATGATCTGAAAACTCTTCGCACTGCTGGTTCAGCTTCCAGCAGTGACCTCACTGGTCACATGATCAATCTGTGTGTGTGTGTGTGTGTGTGTGTGTGTGTGTGTGTGTGTGTGTGTGTGTGTGTGTGTGTGTGTGTCCCCTACAGCCAAACTGGTCCCGGTAGGTTACGGCATCAAGAAGCTGCAGATCAACTGTGTGGTTGAAGACGATAAGGTGTGTTGACTGGGCTGCTGTTTATGGTGGGTGGGGTCATGTGACCTGAGGGTGTTTTCATGTGCGGTCTTCCTGTCCTCAGGTGGGCACAGACATCCTGGAGGAGCACATCACGGCCTTCGAGGACTTCGTCCAGTCGATGGATGTCGCTGCTTTTAACAAGATCTGAAAACAAACAAACCAATAAAAGCTCTTCATACAAACTGTTGATGACTGTTGTTCTTCCTGAGACCACAAACCTGAAGGTTCATCCTCTGTGCCGTTAAGACTCCGGTTCAGCTCCTCACGCTGCAGCAGGAGGTGGCCTGTTTCTACGGGGGCCCGGAGCAGACACACTCGCTCTGGGTAAGGTTTATTCTGTGACAGACAGAATAAACGGGTGTTTAAATAAAGTTGATTTTAAAGGTGTTCCGGGTGAGGCACGTGCAGGAGGCCGGCTGTCTCGTGGTGTAGTTCCCGCTCTGGCCTCGCGGCGGCAGCACGCGCCCCCTGGTGTGTCTGTTTCCCGCCCCGCAGAAGAAGAACCAGACCGGAAATTAAACAGCACGGCGGAGCGGCGCGCGACGGAAGAAGGTTTTAATCTGCGAAAGTAAACAACAAATGAACATCTGCAGGTAAACAAACACAACGATTATCGCCAATTAACAACAACAACACGACCCGGAAGCAGCAAATCGGGTCCTCAGCGTGACGCTGCTCACCTACGGGCTAACAACATGCTAACGGCTAGCCTGCTGCTAACGCCAACAGCTGCTGTAATGGCGGATCCACGTCACCAGCAACGTCACCATGGTTACCGTTAGTTCCGATCAACTCGGGTCGACCCGGGTTAACCTGGCAGGTCGGCCCTGTCCGCCACAGGAGCAGCAGCCAATCACAACACAGGGACAGCCGAGCGGTGATTGGTCAGAACTGACTGAATGAAGTTCGCCCATCAGTTAAAACAGATGACGTAAAGACCATGACGTTTTTCACTCTCTCCTCCTCAGGCTCATGGACCATCCACCTGAAACGCTGACCTGGTTACCGTTGGTTACAGTATGGAGTGCTCCGATTGGACGGACACCTCTCTTATCGCACTGCCCCCAGGTGATGTTCCAGGTGCTGGGTGTTTGTCTGTGATGTCACCTCCAGTAAATATCTCCTGTTTGATCATCGACTCTGGATCGGATCTGTCCCATTATTCCTCAGACATGTTTGTGTCACTTTAGTCCGTCAGCCAGAACATTATGACCATCTACACGATATGGTTTAGCCCCCCTTTCCCTAAAAAACAGTCCTGGTCCTGGAGGTCTGGACTCCTCTAGACCTCTGAGGCTGAGCTGTGGGATCTGGACCAAGAACTGAGCAGCAGATCCAAGTCCAGGTCACACAGAGTCAGAGAAGTTCACACTTCACCATCAACCTAATGGACTATATGTTCACTGATGTCTAACAGACCCCGCCCACTGCCAGGTATCCACGGTAACCAGGTAATCAACCAGTCTTCATAATGTTACGGCTCATGGGTGAATCTCAGTCAGAGTTAATGACGTGGTCATTGTCTGTCTGTGTGTGTTTCAGGTCTCAGCTCAGCAGCAGGATGTCAGACTCTTCTGATGGAGGTGAAAAATCAACACAAAAGTTCAGTGATTTCATGTTTCATTTGCTGATGAATCGTGTGTGTCTGTCTTGGAATTTGTCTGTGCTTGCCTGTCTGTGTGTGTGCTTGCAGCAGATAACCAGAGGAGGGCGGAGTCGACCGGCAGGTGAGTCGACCTCCAGATTCCTGATCATATTTCTGAGGATCCAACGACACGAAGCTTCGTGGTGTTGTTGTTTGGGGTGTTATTGTAACAAACTGTTAGCAGCTTTGCTAACAACAGGCTGAATGCTAACTGCATACTAAAACACTGACCTGAGACAGATGATGTCACAGAGTAGTTGTCCATTTGCGCAGACGATAAAGGTAACTGGTCCATGACTGATTAAAGATGTTTTCTCTGACTGACAGGATGTGGGCGGAGCCTCAGCCAGGTCCGTCCAGGTGTCAGCGCAGCAGACAGGGCTACTGTGGATACTGCAGGGTCCTGTACAACAACCTGGACCAGGTAGAACACACACACCTTACAGGGACGCCTTCAACCAATCGGAGCTGTACTCAGAGGTGACTTCCTGTTGCTGCAGCAGGAGGGAGGAACCATGATATGGTTATGACATTCCTAGCCAGCATCACATGAGGTCAGCTCTGCCAGTCATGTGACCTGTTGATTGACACGTCACCATCACGGTGCTTCTGTCTCAGCACCTGTCCAGCCTCAGGCACCTGGATTCAGTCCGGACATCGTCCAGGGGACCCAGTAGGAGCCGGACCAGACTGACCCTGCTGGAGCGCTTCCTGCAGGACGTCCTGCAGCACCACCCGCACCGCTACGATGACCCCAGGTGACCTCCACACACCTGCTGCCTGAGCTCAGTGTCCCACCTTTCTGTCCGTCCTGTTGAACATGAAGCTGTGAATTTGTTCGTGTCTCCTTCAGACCATCCCACGCGGACCTCCCGTCAGTCTCCGCCCCCCTGCTCCCGAGGACGGAGCTTGATACAGTATGTTTCTTTGACGATGATAGTCGGTCGCTCGGTACGAGAGAACGCCTGCCCAGCTCTGATGACACATCCTGTCCGCCGGCCAATCAGGAAGGTGATGGAATCTACAGCCGATCAGGAGAGGGTGTCACAGAGAGGGGTGTTCAGGACAGGCTTTCCGCACCAATCGGACAGCAGGAGGACATAGGGACTCTCCCCACTCACTCAGTATGCCTCCAAGCTCCGCCTCTGCAACCACAAACCCCGCCCCCACACACTCAAGGCCCACCCTCCGTTCACAGGAAGGCTCACAGGAAAACCAACAGGAGGAAAACCAGCGAGTCCTCATCCTCCTCAGCTCCCCCCAGGGCCCCCCACCTCAGGCCCCAGTACCAAGACCTGAACCTGGACCAGGGAGCAGGGGCCAGACCCTGGCTGAGCTGGCAGAGGGAGAGAAGGGAAGCTCTCAAAGAAGAGGCGTTCTCCTCAGACCACAGCGACCCTGTGGACCGGACCATCGACCAGGTCTGTCCCCGCTCAGACCCGTCTTTACTGTCCTCTTACCATCCTGGTTCAGGGTCAGGTGACTGATCCAGGACCAGGTCCAGGTCAATCTGACTGTGATGTGTTTGTGTTGGAGCTCAGGTGATCCAGATGTGCTGTTATGGCATTATTCCCTGTGAGCATGAGGAGACTGAAAGCTTCCACTTCAGCCTTCCTGTCACCACGGAAACACAAAGTGATGACTGGGACTCACCTGTGAGACAGGTAAGGACACACCTGTGTGGGGGTGAAACAGTCTTTACATTCGTACCAAAGCTGAGACTTTTCTCTGCAGGTGGTCTTACAGCGAGCTCAGACTGTCAGTGACACACAGCCCTCACACACACCTGTCCAGGTGAGGCAGGCGGAGGGGCGGAGCTTGGACCAGCTGATGGATGTTCAGGTGGACTTAGAAGACCACATGTACTCTCACCAGCTGGACTCAGCCCTCCACTGTGGGCGCAAAGCAGATGACCAGGGTTTCTGGACTCTGCCCATAGAGGAGGTCCTGCCAGCCCCTGCACATATCCCAGAATCCTTCAGGGGCAAGACCTGGGCCCAGATCGAACAGGAGGACGAGGAGAAAGTGGAGAAACTGGTGCGACAGTTCAGACGGGGCAGATTTGTCTGCTACTTTGACAGCGAGTCTCTGGCCAGGTCAGAAATCAAGTCACATGATGCTGCGACATGAGTCATGTGACTGACAATCAACACAATCACAGCCAAAATATTTCAACATCATCCGTCACTTTAGTCTCACATCAAGTTAAATATTCAAACCACATGAAATCATGATTTCACTCAAACAGACATTTAGACATGAACAACCTTCTGATTTAATAATTCACTATGAAGCCATTTAAATCTCTATAAAACATGTAGGCCAAACGTGAACATGCACTATTATCTCTAATCTGTAATTTACAACTAAGAACACATCGTCACTGTCAGGTATGGTAGGAGGAGCCAGAAAAAGAGGGGGCGTGGTGACAACAAGGAAGGGGAGCCAAATATGGGAGTCCTGCCCTTATTGGACAGAGACGACGATGACTCTGTGTGTGGGAGGGGGAGGAAAAGGCGGAGCTTCAGGTTGGCGTCCAGGTGTCAGGTGAGTCTGACACAGTTTTCACAGTTTCAAATACAGGACAAATGTCTCACTTGTGTCTGTTTGTCAGGTGGTTAAAGTCAGTCACAGCACTCAGACCGTCCAACTGGTCATCCCAGCGGTCCGTCCAGTCGCCTTTCAGGACCCGCCCCCCAGCATCCCAGCAGCCAGTCAGAACCCAGCAGAGAGAACACCTGAGGCACAGACGTGGCGCTGCCTCCCTCGGTCGTACTCCAGTATCGTCACACCTGTGCAGCCTCGCACCTCCCTGGTCTTCCTGCTCTGCTCTCCCTCAGGCCCCGCCTCCTCCAGCTCACCAGCACCAGGCTCCGCCCCCAAACGTTCCAGGAAGAAGAGGCGCCCGCTGGACCTGCAGGGGATAAAAGTCAAATACAAACGACTTCCTGTCAGGTTTTATGACCCCAACACCAACCGCATCCTCAAGAACGCCCCCAAGGGCTTCCTGTGGGGAGGAGGCCCCGCCCCCTCAGGTCTGCCGCTGCCCTGCGTCCGTCAGCTCTTTCGAAGTCTGAGTCCAGATCTGAACAGTGACAGACCGGCAGGCCCTTCCCCTGGCGGCTCATCCAGGGTCAAAGGTCACACATCAGCTGACCCTCCCTTCAGCCATGCCAGCAGCCTCCTACTGAGCACGCTCAGTAGAGACTCCAAACAGACGGATAAACAGGAAGCAGTCAGGAGGAAAGGCAGGATGTCAAAAACCCCTCCCCCCCCTCACAACAGGTCAGAGCGAGGAAGGGGGGGGGGAAAGGACAGGACTCGTGCCCCCGCCTCCAAGAGAACAACCAGGGCTCAGGCCACGCCCCTGCAGCCCAGGAGAGAAGGCCTGCGACGCACAGGACTAAGAACAGTCCCCGGCCTTCTGACCCCTCCCCCACCTATCTTAACCTCCCCTCGCCGAGGGAGGGGCCGGAGGAGGCGAAGGTAGCCAGATACCTGTCCAGGCAACAGCCTCATTCATAAAGTCCACGTTGGCTGATGGACAGTTTTGAACATTAAACTTGGTCAATGTGATGAATCAGTAGTATGTTTGAGTGTCTCTTTATGAATGAGGCTGTTCATTTCTCATCTGTGTTTAAATAAAGATAATATTTTTCCTGTAAAAGTTCAGATATAGAACCCACCGAACATTTAATACAAATTTATTTGTCTTGGTGATAATTTTTCAAAATAAACATTTTTTTTGTCATCAATTATGAACATATGTCTTTGATTTTACCTTTAATTTGAAAAGCTATCTGAGGACTGTGTGGCCACGCCTCCTACCTGTTCTACAGGTGAGGTTGAGTCATGCTGATGTCACAGCCCTCTCCCTTTTACACTCCAGCTGATTTAATGTTCATGTTGAATAAACAGTTTTATCCGTTAAACATCACTCACCCGGTCAGTGTGTGTTTGTTCTCACAGCGTCCACCAGGTGGTGCACTGAGTCACCCACCTGCTCTGCTGCCTCCAGAAGCTCCGCCCCCCTCCTCTCACCTGGAAACACCAAGAACACAAACATTTAGTTTAGTCTCACTCTGTCTCATGTTTATATCTCGTTTATCTCACGTCTGTCTCACGTCTGTCTCACGTCTGTCTCACGTCTGTCTCATTCTGTCTCACGTCTGTCTCACGTCTGTCTCACGTCTGTCTCACATTTGTCTCACGTCTGTCTCACGTCTGTCTCATTCTGTCTCACATTTGTCTCACGTCTGTCTCACGTCTGTCTCATTCTGTCTCACGTCTGTCTCACGTCTGTCTCATTCTGTCTCACGTCTGTCTCACGTCTGTCTCACGTCTGTCTCACCCATCTCCCACTCCCTCCATCTGTCTGTCTCCAGCACAGTCTTCAGTCTGTCAACAGTTTCCTGCAGCAGCTCTTCTAGACTAAACATCCCACAATCCTCCTCATCTTTTGACAAAAAGGCATCTTCGTCCTCCAGTCCGTCCTCTTGTCCTGTTGGACAACAGAGAGACATGTCTCCTGCAGGCACCTCCTCACAGCAGATGTCTTGTGATGGAGGCAGGCCATGGTGGATTGTGGAAGATGAAATTTGTTGATCATCCACCCTCCAACTGTGTAGAACTTCCTCTTCCCTCGCTGCTGCCTCCTCCCCCTCCTCCTCCCCCTCCTCCTCCTCCTTCTCCCCCTCCAACTCTTCCTCCTTCTCCTCCTCCTCCTCCTTCTCCGACTCCTCCTCCCCCTCCGACTCTTCCTCCTTCTCCTCTTCCTCCTCCTTCTCCGACTCCTCCTCCTCCAGCTCTCCCCCCTCCTCTTCCTCCTGCGTCGCTGCTCCTTCCTCTTCCTCCTCTTCTTCACCGTTTGTCTGCTTGTCAGAAATTGCCATGATGTGCCCTGTCTCCATGGCGACACTGTGTGGCGTGTTGTTGCCGTGTTGAGCCTCCATCTTACTTACAGCCTGAATGAACAGAACATCAGTTCAGGAGAGAAGTCAACTACAACTCCCAAAGCACCTTTGGCTCCGCCCCCAGCTGTGACTCACCTGTGTGAGTGTGCCCTCCAGAGAGGTAGTGTGCTGTCTTAGTGTTTCCACGGTAACCTCCATCTCTGAGCACCTGTCCTCCAAGATGCCCTGCTTTGATTGGACGGTGAGACGCCACACCTGTATCTCCTGCTCCAACAGCCTGAAGAACACAGATGTGATGATCCAGACCACAGACCCAGACCAGGATCTGATGATCCAGACCACAGACCCAGACCAGGATCTGATGATCCAGACCACAGACCCAGACCAGGATCTGATGATCCAGACCACAGACCCAGACCAGGACCTGATGATCCAGACCACAGACCCAGACCAGGATCTGATGATCCAGACCACAGACCCAGACCAGGATCTGATGATCCAGACCACAGACCCAGACCAGGATCTGATGATCCAGACCACAGACCCAGACCAGGACCTGATGATCCAGACCACAGACCCAGACCAGGATCTGATGATCCAGAACACAGACCCAGACCAGGACCTGATGATCCAGACCACAGACCCAGACCAGGATCTGATGATCCAGACCACAGACCCAGACCAGGACCTGATGATCCAGACCACAGACCCAGACCAGGATCTGATGATCCAGAACACAGACCCAGACCAGGACCTGATGATCCAGACCACAGACCCAGACCAGGATCTGATGATCCAGACCACAGACCCAGACCAGGACCTGATGATCCAGACCACACTCACCTTCGGTCTCTCTGCAGGGTCCTGACATCATCCAGCAGCATCGACACCTTGTACAACACAACACACAACACACATTACACAACGACACACATTACACGACAACAACACTCATCATCCCAGTGAGGTCATCAGAGGTGAGAGGTCTCCACCTGAGGCAGCATCTGCTCATCATCCTGGAGAACTTCAGATGAAGATGAGTCAGGTCGTACTGGGGCATCATGGGAGGGACTGTGACAGATGGGTGAGTCGGCCAATCGTGTTGACTCATCAGTAGGGGGCGGAGCGCTGTATGTTTAACAGACATTTGTAGTCGTGAATGTTTATTACGCTGTGGAACATTTCCTTAATGTTTCCTGTCCCACCTGTTCTGATTCTCTCCAGGCTCCGCCCACTTTAGGACTCTCCTCTGATCCTTTCGGCGAGTGTATCGTTGTGGCAACAGGCTGTGACGAGCATTACGCAATAACGAACTCACAGACTCCCTCCAGGTGGGCTGATGGGAAATAAAAACCGTTTTATGCAGTCTCCTCCACCTGAGGACAAAACTTCCTGACCGACAGTCTCACCTGTGTGCAGAACTCCAGCACAGGATGATGGACTTTGTGTTTCGTTGTCTGTCCCTCGGTCAGGAAGCAACTCTGACACACGTGGACATTCACACACTTGACACAGCGGTACCTGAACACACAGAGACACACACAGTTATCCGGGCTGTGGGTTTGTGCTGCCCTCTGCTGTGTGTCACAGGCGGCACCTGATGTCACCTGAGTCCGCTGATGGGCGTGGCCTTACAGATGTGGCAGCGGACGGAGTGACAGACGTTCTGACTGACAGACAGACGGTACAGGGTGGGTAACCATAGCAACAGACAGGGTTCACTCTGCAGCCAGGACAACACATGATCCTCAGTCACTGTTGGGGTCAGCGTCTGTAAACAAACAGCGTCAGTTTGTCACCATGGCAACCACCAATCACCTAATGCTGCGTGTCTCATTGTGGTCTCACCCCATGGAAACAAGACCTCAGTGCCGCCTCTATATCCCCAAAAACTACTTCCTCCTGCACCGCCGCTGGAACCTGAGCAAAGGAGACAGAGGCATGCTGGGAAATTCACACACAGACAGGGACTCACCTGATCTGTGAGGGACTCACCTGGCTGAGGTCCTGCAGCAGAGACCTGAGTCCAGACCTGGAGATGGATCCTGATCCTGAAACTCTGACCAGAGCTGAATAAAGAATGATGCATTTTATTGTGAAAGGCTTTCTCAGCCTTTAAGCTTCCTTTCAGATGAAGAAAACGTGGATTCTGATTGGTCGACAGTGCTGGGCTAAGTGTGTGTGTCACCTGTGTATTTGTCCTGAAGGTTGTCGGAGCACAGACTGATCAGAGCAGTCTTCAGAGAGGCAGCAGGAACAGAATCCACCTGAGACCTGAAACACATCAGACCAGAGTCCACCTGAGACCTGGACCAGGTTCACCTCCTGGTGGTGAGCTGAGTGAACTGACCTGTCATAGAGTCTGAACATCAGACTGCAGGTCTTCTCCACAGTCAGATGACTGGGTACTTCCTGTGACGCGCTCTGAAACATCCTGTCAAGAGTGCAGGTCACTTCCTGTCTGTTCAGTCCCACATCTTGCCGCCAAGCCCCTCCCACTGAGCCGAGGGCCGCTGTAATGTCACACAGGGACACAACGTCCACTGGTGAACAGAGACACAGAGACATACAATCAGAGCGCCAACGGACTCGCCCTGTCACCTTTGACTTTGACCTCAGGATCAGCTGATGTGAGGGGGAGGTGATGTCAGCGCCTACAGCTGCAGCTCAGCCAGTCAGAGCTCGAGGATTCCTCTGAATATGAGAATATTTCATTGGTTCCGTTAACAGAGTGATGACATCACTGTAGCATGGCGTGGACGAAGCTGAAGCGTCACTGACGGCAGCTTTCATAGGTTCTCTGACGAGCTCAGGTCAGACCGGCTGAGTCCTGTTGGAACAGGAAGTGGACGTCTCAAACTGCCATCGTGCTGGACTCTTCCTGTTCCACATTCAACTGTCCTTCAGTCCAGGTCAGACCTTTCAGCCGTGACCTTCTGACCTTCATCTGAATTTAAACTGATAGTAAAATATTCTCAGATTCAGATTTCCTGAGCTGAGGATAAACAACATCTGTACAGAGAGTGAGATGAAGAGCCACCATCATCATCACCATCACCAGTGGACACTCACGGTGACAGAGTCTCTGCAGAGACAGCAGCTTCATGGCGACTCTGTAAACTGACGGACGAATCAGACTGAGTCCCTCTGAACAGGAAACAGGAAGTGAGCCGCCAGCGGATCATCGAATGTCCAGAATCAAACATAACGCGAGACCTTACCGACGGTGTCCAGGTCCATGATGGGCTGGTCTGAGAAAACAGGGGACAGAGTCAGTGTCTGTTGCTATGACATCACTAATCACCCATCTGTCTCTCTCTCTGTCTCCGTCTCTGTCTGTCTCTGTCTCTGTCTCTCTCTCTCTGTCTCTTTCTCTTTGTTTGTCTCTCTCTCCCTCTTTCTCTCTCTCTGTCTGTCTGTCTGTCTCTCTGTCTGTCTGTCTCTGTCTCTCTCTCTGTCTCTCGCTCTCTCTCTCCCTCTTTCTCTCTCTCTGTCTCTCCCTCTGTCTCTCTCTCTGTCTGTCTGTCTCTCTGTCTGTCTGTCTGTCTGTCTGTCTGTCTGTCTCTCTGCCTGTCTCTCCCTCTTTCTCTCTCTCTCTCTCTCCCTCTTTCTCTCTCTCTGTCTCTCCCTCTGTCTCTCTCTCTCTCTCCCTCTGTCTCTCTCTCTCTCTCTCTCTCTCTCTCCCTCTGTCTCTCTCTCTCTCTCCCTCTTTCTCTCTCTCTGTCTCTCCCTCTGTCTCTCTCTCTCTCTCCCTCTTTCTCTCTCTCTCTCCCTCTTTCTCTCTCTCTCTCCCTTTCTCTTTCTCTGTCTCTCCCTCTGTCTCTCTCTCTCTCTCTCCCTCTTTCTCCCTCTCTGTCTCTCTGTCTCTCTGTCTCTCTCTCTCTCTCTCTCCCTCTGTCTCTCTCTCTCTCTCCCTCTTTCTCTCTCTCTGTCTCTCCCTCTGTCTCTCTCTCTCTCTCCCTCTTTCTCTCTCTCTCTCTCTCTGTCTCTCTCTCTCTCTCTCCCTCTGTCTCTCTCTCTCTCTCTCCCTCTTTCTCTCTCTCTGTCTCTCTGCCTGTCTCTCCCTCTTTCTCGCTGTCTGTGGTTGAGGACAGTAGAAGTAGATCCTGTAGAAGTGGAGCTGTTGAATTATGGATGAAGGTCTCAGTTGACACCTGCTGTCTGTGGACCAATCAGCCGCCAGCAGAGTGCGGACATGTGACCAGAGCCTGAGTCCAAGTCTCAGGTGTGAACACAGGACTGTGGAGGATTCTGGTTTGTAGTGGATCATATTTGACATTGAAGGTCCATAAAGTCACTCCCCTGTCTTTTATTTTGAAGTGTTGATCAATATATTCGTGGTCTGAGGACTGAGATGATCTGAGGCGGACTGAGCTGGACCTGATGAATGAGGCCTCAGTGTGCTGAAGCTCCGGCTGTCCAGCTGTGAGGCTGCTTGTTCTCTGTCCTCTGGTCTTTGTTCGTCTCCACACTGACGCTCTTTGTCTGGTTCTGGGTCGTCTCAGGTCCAAACACTGGACCAGTTCTTCTCCTGGACTCAGATAAACCAGCACACACAGAGCCGTCACCCACCACATCATCACATCATCAGCCGCCCCGCCTGGCGCCGCAGACCGGCGGCCATTAGCTCAGTCACCACGTGTCATGAGCTAACGGCTAACATTAGCATAAGAGGATGATGTCATCAGTGCTGTGGGGACCTGCTCATTTACAGTGAGGGCTAAATGCTAATGTTAGTATGGGACCCAGAGGACCCTGAACTAGGACTACAGGTCATCCTCTGGGGACCATGCACACCTGAACCAGGTCCACAACAGTCCACCAAGAGAAAAGAAGAGAAGCTCCTCCCAGTAGGCGTGGCCTCCCATCTCCCCTCAGAAGTGTCGGCCCCTCCTAGTGGGCGTGGTCTGTCAGCTACCCTCAGCGGAGCTGGCCCCTCCCCCTGCTGGATGAGTACCCTCTGGACCGGACTGAGCGCTGACTCTGGTGTGTAGACCTGGACCAGGACCTGAGCTGTGCTGAGGTGAAAATGAAGCGCTCCCTGGTCTGCTGCCTGCTGCTCTGCTCCGCTCTGATTGGTCTGGGTACGTTAACAATTTATTACATTTTAGTTTGGAACCTTTCTGGTCAAATGATGATGACAATGATGAAGATGATACTTCACTTCACTTCACTTACAGTATAAGGTCGAGTAGTTCAGTTGTAGTATGACTGTATAATATTTACAGCGAGAAAACACTTTAAATTGTTGGTGAAATATCAGTCTGGTTATTGATTATTGATGTCTGACATGTTGAATCTGATCATTGTGAATTATTTGTTCAGGTTTCAAGGGTTAGGGTACGAGCTGACAATGGGACGATTGTGATATCAGTGTAGGCGGAGCCTCAGACTGAGTGTCAGACCGTGTTCCTGATGTGGGTGCTCAGATGGATCATTAGATGGAGGTCACAGTAGTCATTGTTGTGGCTCCCCACTGCCCAGCAGTGGGCCAGTAGAGATCTGGCAGTGGTGCCCAACGTAGTCTTCCAATTCCCAAAATCAGATGCAGAGTTCTTCCAATGTTTCAGGAGAGAGAAGATCTCAGAGTCTTCAGAGTCTTATGAGGTTGTAGTTTAGTTCAAAATACAGCAAGTATCTGGTTGGGACCCCGGGGTCTGAATGGTACCTCTTCAATCCCTGAGGTCCCTCCTCAGTTTGAGGCTCCCCCATCTCCTCAGAGGCCACAACCCATTTTTTAAAAATGCCATCTCATAAGGATTTGCCACCAACAGAGTTGCCTTCTCATTGGTTCGTTCGCCCCCTGATTGAGCCTGCCACCAATAGAGTCAGCATTCTGCACTCTTTTTTTACCTGTGGAAAATTTCTGTTGGCTAAGATTTTCTTAAAGGGTTCTTGGCCCCCCGTTTACATAAGCCGGCCACTTGTGGGTCAGATTAGCCGTTCTTAGGTTTCTTATCTTGCTCTGCTTAGACGCCTTGCCCCCCTTTAACGGTCCCTGTTCTGGCTCTCCACACCTTCTTCTGTGGGGGTCAACATGGCGTCCTTTATTTGCCTCTTATCCTTCAGTGCATGTTACATGTTTTGAACAACAGGTATCATCTGTTTTTCAATTGTTTTACATCATATTCCATGATGTGCTACATCGTCCATGTTTTCCAGTGACATAGTGATTAAACCTGTTACATAATGCTCTAGGTACACAATTTCAATGTTTGTGTGTTTTACATAATGCTCAACAATTTCCTTCAACATCATACTGTAGTGTGTGTGTGTGTGTGTGTGTGTTGTTCTGACCTGGGGTGTTCAGATCGCCCTGATGGGATTCCCATCAACCGGATGGTTTTGTCTTATAGTTGAAAACTTGGCAGACGGAGCTGATTTGACCTGAAAGAGCCGCCAACATCACCATGATGGAATTTAGTGCACACACACACATATTGATGCTGCTGCTTTGTGTGTTTCAGGATCAGCCATTCGCTGTTACAGCTGTAAGGATTATACAGCCAGCTGCTCCAAACAACGAGACTGTAGCTATGACGACGCCTGTCTCACACTCAACGAGAGAGGTACCTGTACACCAGCTGACTGACACACCTGTACACCAGCTGACTGACACACCTGTACACCTGCTGACTGACACACCTGTACACCAGCTGACTGACACACCTGTACACCAGCTGACTGACACACCTGTACACCTGCTGACTGCTGTCTGCCCTCCAGGTGGGATGACCTACCGTCAGTGTCTGAAGTACTCAGACTGTGAGTACAGTCGTCTGGCCCAGATGTTCCCTCAGGTAACAACACCCAGCTGAGTTCACTGAGACCAGAGAGACACACAGTGTGTCCCCACAACAACAACACAAAAACAACACAACACAACACAACAAACCTTAAAAAAAAAATAACTCATGCCCAAAAAGCTAAATCAAACCCAGTCAGAGAGCGAGACAGTGAGACAGATGAGATGACAGACAGGTATGAGGACAGACAGGTGAGATGACAGACAGGTGTGAGGACAGACATGTGAGTAGACAGACAGGTGTGATGACAGACAGGTGTGAGGACAGACATGTGAGTAGACAGACAGGTGTGAGGACAGACATGTGAGACGACAGACAGGTATGAGGACAGACATGTGAGACGACAGACAGGTATGAGGACAGACAGGTGAGACGACAGACAGGTATGAGGACAGACATGTGAGACGACAGACAGGTATGAGGACAGACAGGTGAGATGACAGACAGGTATGAGGACAGACAGGTGAGACGACAGACAGGTATGAGGACAGACATGTGAGACGACAGACAGGTATGAGGACAGACAGGTATGAGGACAGACAGGTATGAGGACAGACAGGTTAGATGACAGAGAGGTATGAGGAGAGACATGTGAGACGACAGACAGGTATGAGGACAGACAGGTGAGATGACAGACAGGTGTCTTGTTAGTTTCAGCAGTCCAGTATTAGCTGATCATTGATTCATTTCCAATATGATCAATTTCTTTCAGGTCTCCAGTTTCACCTTCAAATGCTGCAACTCTGACCTGTGTAACTCCGCCCCCTCCTCTGCAGCAAGCTCTCTGATTGGTCTGCTGGCCTCTGTTGGGGTCATGTGGTGGTGCCTCCACTGAGGACCAGCAGTGCTGTGATGCCTCCTGATGGAAACACAGCGCCATAGCAACAGCTTCTCTAACTGACGCCATCATCCAGCCACAACCCCACTCATCACATGACCCCAACTAACAAAGAGGATTTTAATTGGATGGAACACAGTGTGATGGAACCGGAGGAGCGTGGCTTACATGGTTCAACCTCACTGAGGTTGGCCCCGCCCACATCCTCATGAAGCGTGAATGAGTGAGTGAATGAAGGAGTGACAGAGTGAGTCCAAACGATCAGCTGATGTTTCATGAGTCAGAAATTAATAACAAACCTGCTGATGATGTCATCGTTCTGAAAAAGCTCATGTTCAAAGTTCTTCATTAATCAAAACCCTGGTTCTCCTGGTTCCTCTGGTTCTCCTGGTTCTCCTGGTTCTCCTGGTTCTCCTGGTTCTCCTGGTTCCTCTGGTTCCTCTGGTTCTCCTGGTTCCTCTTTAACTGAACTGACTTGACCTGTAAATGATCCAGAAATTAATAAAGTTTCCAAACTGAAAAAGGATAATGTGACTATATTTTAAACATTTCATGGCAGTTTGGACACACTGCACCTTTAATGAGGCTGGCACACAGACGCTGGTGCTTGCTGCTGGTTACCATGACAACGGGCTTCAGGTGATGAGCTACAGGTGAATCTGATTGGTCCTCAGGAGTCGAATGGTCCTTTTTTCCACCACACTCCATTAAAATCCTCGGACAGGTTTAAATAAATATGGCGATGAGTCCATTCTAACCCGGATCTGTTCAGGTATGTTTGTTTACACCACACTCCAATAAACATTTCACCAAAAACATTAAACTTATTCAGTCTTGGAGGAAGTTCAGGATGAAACTGATATTTTTCAGGAAGTGATGGAGTTTAAACCAAACTTTGATTCAAACATTTAGTTTTAAAACAGGAGCATCTATTAATTACCAGGATATCATTCATCAATGTCTTAATTGATCTTCGAGCTGACAAACACGACGTCATTAAGCCCCTCCCCCCCGCGGGAGTGGGTGGAGTCCGAAGCTCCGCTTGTGACGTTTGTTCAGTCCTTTACTCTAACGTTTCTCAACGGTCTGCGTGACGTCACCGGCCCCGTCCATCTGCGATTGGCTGCCCCGCCCCGCCCCGCCCCGCCCTGACGCCACCGCAGCTTCCCGGTCTCTTCCTGTCCGTTAACGGACTCCCGGAGCTCCGACACCGACCACACCGGAACAGGACGGCCGGCCGACGGTGAGCTCCCCGCGGACACACACACCACCGACTGTCGGTGAGCCGACCACAGAGAACCGGGACTACAGACCGGACTACAGAGAACCGGGACTCGACCAGGAAATAACCCAAAACACACACGTGCGACCCGGAAGTGAACGTGTAAATGGTTTACTGGATCGTGTCCGATAATGGATTTAGACCGGAAACTTTCTTCAGGCTTATTAACGACGTGATTGTTTATAATCCGTTAATAAACAAATGTAAACAACAACAGCACCTCAATTACAGAATGGAGACTTCCTGGTTTCTTAGTCCAGACTGTACTAGATTGAGGTCGACTGTAGTGGACTGTGGTGGACTCTAGGGGACTGAGGGGGACTGAGGGGGACTGTAGTGGACTGTGGTGGACTGAGGTGGACTGTGGTAGACTGTAGTGGACTAAGGTGGACTGTAGGAGACTGTAGTGGACTGTGGTGGACTGTAGTGGACTATAGTGGACTGTAGTGGACTGTAGGAGACTGTAGTGGACTGTGGTGGACTGTAGTGGACTGTAGTGGACTGTAGTGGACTATAGTGGACTATAGTGGACTGTAGTGGACTGAGGTAGGTGAAGTTATACATTGTGTTTGTCCTGTTGTGTGTGTGGTTGAAGCGTTCACTGAAGTTGTCTTCCTGTTGTGTGTCCGTTGTGTTGCAGGAGGCCTCTTGTAGTCTGAAGGTCTAACTGAGGTCTGGTCCTGCAGCAGGGCAGTCTCAGGAGTCTCAGGCTAAAACCAGTCCACCAGGATCTGGCTCAGTGGTGAGTGTCCCTGTGTAAGCTGGTCCAGGACAGTTCAGTCCTGATCCAGGATCAGGCCCGGTGATAATCCTGTAAGGAGCTTAAGTGGTCTAACTTTGGACCGGATCACCGGCGCTCAGAACGCCTCGCCATGATGCAGATATCTGACTCCTACAACCAGAAAAACTCGCTCTTCAACGCCATGAACCGCTTCATCGGTGCCGTGAAAAACATGGACCAGACGGTGATGGTGCCCAGCCTGCTGCGGGACGTCCCGCTGGAGGACAACGGGGACGTGAATGTGGCGAGGTCAGGCGATGATGTCACACCCGCCCCTGACGCCACCACCACTGCTAATGGGACGGCCTACTTCCACCAGGAGGCTGATATGTACAGCTCGTACCTCCTGCTCAAGTCCATCCGTCACGATATTGAGTGGGGCGTCCTGCAGGGTGAGGGGCGGAGCAAGGAGAGGGTGGGTGTGACGGAGGTGTCGTGGGCGGATGGCGAGGACGACGACCTGGAGAAATTGTTTCATTATCACCTGAACGGACTCCACGCCGTCCTGTCCAAACTGACACACAAAGCCAACCTGCTGACGACCCGCTACAAGATGGAGATCGGCTGCAGGAACTGAGCGCCGCCGTTACACTCATGTCGAAGGTCATCAGAGGCGCCATCATGGAAGAGACGCCACATCACTTCCTGCTGCTCCGCTCGGCAGTGTTTACTGTCTGGAGCTGACTTTGCCATGATGATAAGTAGCTGATTACCAAATGTTTAAAGTCGGAGTGTCCTTGAACGCACCAACAGGAAGTTTTCAAACCAAGTCAAGAGTGGGATTTCTTCAGGTTTACATGAAACTGGTTTGATTTAACGAGTTCAGAAAACAAAAAATAAAAAACTGAAAACTGAGAAGACCGTTCAGCTGTTTGTGTATGAAGACGCACAACAAGTGTGTTTTCATGTGTCTGCTGGCTGTCTGATTTGGGTCTTCAGTTTGTGTGCTTCTTTGTTTGTCTTCTCTCTGGACGTCCTTCATTTCATGCTGTAAATTCAAAACTATGCAAACACTCTGAGGGAGTCCTGCTCCGTCTGCTTCCTGTCCTTCATTTCACAGTAAAACTCCCCGACCGGCTTCAAACCTTCAGATCTGTTCATCCAAATCAATGATCAGCAGCTTTGTTTTGTTTATTTGTTTGCAGACTGAAAGGATTTATTCCACAGAAAATTCTCTGCCGTGTTTTCTGATATAAAACTGCATCGAAACACAAATCAAACCAGAGTTGAACTAACTGACCTTTAATTTGAAGGATCTGAAGCAGAATCGGGAAGTGAAGCTTTTTTCTGCAGCTTCACGATTAATGACTTGAGAAACTGTGAAAAATATTCATAGAAACCCGACTGATGCATTTTTCTATTTAATGTCCAGTTTGGAAATTAAAGGTTTTGATCTGAACTCATTTCAATAAATTACAGCGCTGCCTGAACGTGTAGTTTTAAATTTATTCATTCGATCGTCGGGGGACAAAATGTGTGAAATCTAGTTTTTGTGGTTTGTGTGACAACACGAGGTGGAATAGTTTTGACCTGATGTGTCCAGTCTGTCTGAAGCTGGTCCTGGTCCTGGTCCTGGTTGGACTTCAGGTCTCAGGAGGATCAGGGGGTCCAGGGCTCCGGGTCACATCCGCTCACTGGAGCTGTGAGGGAAGGAGGAAGAAGAGGAGTGAATCTTCACTGCTGTCAGGATTCGATTCGATGCTTTTCAGCCACAAACACAAACTGTCCGATATTTTCTCCAGTTTTTATTGAACAGAACAACTCGATTGTGAACGCAGCAGACAGCATGTAGCACTGAAACACTCATTTCTGTTTCAGAAATAAATGGTAGAGATAAAGCCTTCCTGGTGTGTTTTGTAATATCAGAATGTCAACAGAAATTTGGACCTTTACATTAAATTGGAACGGAAGTTGTGGTAGCTGTCTGTTATCAGCTAAGCTAACACAAATGTTCAGACTACAACAACAAAAAGAAAGTTTATCTTGGTTGATGTTTGTTTAAAAACAAATCAGCAAACAAGCTAACGAAGCCCAGAAAGCCGTTGATGTTAAAGAACCTATTTTTCCAGAACAGATATATTATTAAAGACTAACAGCCAATAAAACGCCGTCGTTCTGATCGATCTGCAGCACGTGGAGCTCACTTTAGCGTTAGCTAACAGTCTAACTGTCTCGGTTCTAGGGCCCACATCAATGATCTGGTCTGGGATTGGACAGTCCATTTTCCAGAGAGCTGATTGGTCAGTAGGCGGTCTACTATACCTGCTGAGCTCTGATCCTGAACTTAACCTGCTCCGGGGCAGATCAGGTGTTCTGCATAAGTTACCACGGCAACTTACCCCGATAGAAAGTAAACCAGCTTCATGAGACTGAAAATTGGAATTGACCCTGAAGTTACCTCGATAAACTGAATCCAGCTCTGGACACCAGCCTCTGGTCTCAGGTCTCTGAAGTCTCCGGTCTGGCTGAAACTGGTCCTGGTCCTGGTTGGACCTCAGGTCTCAGGAGGATCAGGGAGTCCAGGGCTCCGGGTCAGGTCTACAAGACCTACAGCAAACAGACAGCTCTTCTTCAAGTCCTTCAGTCCGTCACAAAGTTCTGGACTACAAAAACCACGTACTCTGGTCAGAACTGGACTCAGAAGCTGTGAGTCTCTTCCCTGTAAACCAGACCAGACCTCAGTAAGCCAGGACCTGAAATCCACTGATCCGGTTCACCAGACTTCACGACCTTTATTAGTTTGTGAGTCTTTGTGTGATGTTCAGGGTGTGTTAGGTTGGATTCTGTTTCAGATTGTAAAGGAAGAAAAGCAGCAGACACATTTTAGCTGTAAAGACAAACAGTGAACAGCAGGGGGCACTGTGGTCACACAAGCTGTGTGTTTGTGTGTGTCTGTGTGGGTCTGAGTGTGTCTGTGTGGGTCTGAGTGTGTCTGAGTGGGTCTGTGTGGTTCTGAGTGTGTCTGTGTGGGTCTGTGTGGGTCTGAGTGTGTCTGTGTGGGTCTGTGTGTGTCTGAGTGTGTCTGAGTGGGTCTTTGTGTGTCTGTGTGGGTCTTTGTGTGTCCGTGTGGGTCTGTGTGGGTCTGAGTGGGTCTGTGTGGGTCTGAGTGGGTCTGTGTGTGTCTGTGTGGGTCTGTGTGGGTCTGAGTGGGTCTGTGTGTGTCTGTGTGTGTCTGTGTGGGTCTGAGTGGGTCTGTGTGTGAGTGTTCACAAGTTTAGATGCAGAACAGACACACACAGTTGGTGAATGTCCAGATGTTTGTGTGTCACTTAAAGGTCAAAGGTAAGCATCAGGAGAATATTTACCTGAGGACAGGACACCTGAGAAAAGGACGGTCTGAGGACAGGACAGTCTGAGGACAGGACACCTGAGAAAAGGACGGTCTGAGGACAGGACAGTCTGAGGACAGGACACCTGAGGACAGGACACCTGAGGACAGGACGGTCTGAGGACAGGACACCTGAGGACAGGACACCTGAGTACAGGACACCTGAGTACAGGACACCTGAGGACAGGACAGTCTGAGGACAGGACACCTGAGGACAGGACGGTCTGAGGACAGGACAGTCTGAGGACAGAACGGTCTGAGGACAGGACAGTCTGAGGACAGGACACCTGAGGACAGGACGGTCTGAGGACAGGACAGTCTGAGGACAGGACACCTGAGGACAGGACGGTCTGAGGACAGGACGGTCTGAGGACAGGACAGTCTGAGGACAGGACACCTGAGGACAGAACGGTCTGAGGACAGGGCAGTCTGAGGACAGGACAGTCTGAGGACAGGACACCTGAGGACAGGACGGTCTGAGGACAGGGCAGTCTGAGGACAGGACGGTCTGAGGACAGGACACCTGAGGACAGGACGGTCTGAGGACAGGACACCTGAGGACAGGACGGTCTGAGGACAGGGCAGTCTGAGGACAGGACGGTCTGAGGACAGGACACCGGAGGATAGGACAGTCTGTCAAAGAGAGGGACATTTTCCCATATACTTCAATACAATCAGGCTTAACTCAGACATTTTTTCCAAACACAAATCCAACAGACCTCCTTCCTCTTAATGATTTCCCACCATGCATTACTCCTCTCTCACATACACACACACAGACAGACACAGACACACACAGACAGACACACACACACACACACACACAGACAAACAGACACACACAGACAGACAGACAGACACACACACAGACACAGACACACACACACACACACACACACACACACACAGACAAACAGACACACACAGACACACAGACACAGACAGACACACACACACAGACACAGACAGACAGACAGACACACACGCACAGACACACAGACACAGACAGACACACACACACAGACACACCCGGACACACACACACACACACACACACACAGACAGACACAGACACATAGAGACACACACACACACACACACACACACACAGACAGACACAGACACACAGAGACACACACACACACACACACACACACACACGAACACACACAGACAGACACACACACACACACACACACACAGACACACACACACACACACAGAGACACACACACACACACACACACACACAGACACACACGAACACACACGAACACACACAGACACACACACGAACACACACAGACAGACACACACGCACACACACAGACAGACAGACACACACGCACACACACAGACAGACAGACACAGACACACAGAGACACACACACACACACACGAACACACACAGACAGACACACAGACACACACACACACAGACAGACACCCAGACACACACACACACACAGAAACACAGACAGACACACAGACAGACACACAGACACACACACACACACACACACAGAGACACACACACACACACAGACAAACAGACACACACACACACACAGACACAGACACACACACACACACGTGTCTTTTTTTTGGGGCTGATTTCTTTTTCCTTAAAAAAAGAGAGAAAGCTGACGAGTGCTGCCGCAGCGGCAAGCGAGCGAACGAGCAAGTGTCTGCATTACAGTGAAGGAGAGAGAGAAAAAAGAGTGCTGAAGGTTTTGGCAGTGAAGCATGGAGACGTGTGTCTGTGTGTGTCTGTGTGTGTCTGTGTGTGTATGTGAGTGTGTCTGCGCGTGTGAGTGTGTCTGCGTGTGTGAGTGTGTCTGTGTGTGTGTGTGTGTGTGTGTGTGTGTGTGTGTGTGGGAGATGGCGAGCGAGCAAACGGAGCAGGGGAACCTTGAAACCGTCATGATTCCCTCCTCCATTATTCTCTCTCTCTCTCTCTCTCCCATACAAACACATGCTGGCTCGTCCTCGGGTGCACCCGTCTGAACCTTTCTCTCTCTCTCCCACACACACATCCTCGCTCGCCCATTCTGGTGAACCTTTCCACGTGGCGTCAGCTCGTCCTTGAAGGTCAACTGCTCTGACCTTTGACCTTCCTGTTGCTGTGTAAACACTGAGCGACCCCCCATCTTTGGTGAGTGCTCTTCATGCTGCGGCTTTAAAAACCTTTTTGTACAAACTTTATTCTAACAGTTGGACTCAGACTCACAGCGCCTCCATCTGGATCTGGTCTTGGATCTGGTCGAACCATCAGAGTCCTGGCTGTCAAACCTCGTTCACCAAACAGTACTTGGAAAGGAAACTCTGCCCGTTCTGCAAACATCATGGAGACCAAGGTGGATCCAGGTCTGGTGGTCTGCAAAGACCCAAATTCAGAACTTCCTGTCCAGAGACTGGCTCGGGTGTGAGGACCAATCACCAACTACTGAAGACCTGAAACTAGAGACTGAGACCATAAACTCATCACGAAAACATTTACTGAAAAGGAGGAGGAAGGACATTTTCCCATAGACTTCAATATAAAGGAGGAGGAAGGACATTTTCCCATAGACTTCACCACACAGGGGCAGTCAGACAGGATGGAGGATGAGAACATTTAAAAACTTTATTCTGTTTGACTCTGAACTTCGTTCGGTTCTTCAGACCGGACTGACTCACAGGAAGTGATGAGTCGTACGGTGGCTGTTTACAGGACACACACACACACACACACACCCAAACACACACACCCACACACACACACACACACACACACACACACACACACACACACACACACACACTCATCTCCAGCTCGTCCACAGACCAACGATTCATCTTCCCCTCAGCAGCATCAATAAATGATGGCTGCTCGCTCTGTTTAAATATTCATCGGCAGCGCTGCTCGTCTCGCTCGCTAAACAGCCAGACAACCCCCCACACACACACAGGCTCAAACACACACACACACACACACACACACACACACAGGCTCAAACACGTTCATGCACATTAGCAATTCAATCCCTCGTCTTCAGCAGCAGCGCTCGTCAGCCACACACAGACACACTAAAGCATTTATATAGGCACACAATCACAGTTACACACTTCTTATGCATACACACTTACGGAAAAACAAACAAACACACAGCGCAGACAAAAAGACGGAGAGGCAAATGGCCGCTTCGCCTGCAGCGATGGCAAACTTCCCGCCGCCAGACCAGAGGACGCATGCAGCACGTGTTTAGCGTAGCTTAGCATAAAGACTGGAAGAGCAAGCTAGTTAGGTCTAACTCTACTACTCTATTTATGACTGTAGCATGTGTGTAGTGCTGCTAGCATAGCATTAGTTGGTATGAGGGAACTGGAAACAAACTGAATGTAGCTGCTAGCCTAGAGATGATCGAAGCTATGCTAACGCTAGCATGCTGAGTGCTTCAAGTGTAGCTTCAGGACTCCAGTAAATTTCCAGCATTATTGCTATTAAGTTGTCGCCCTGAACTCTAAAACACACAGACACACACACACACCTCAGCTGTTTTTGAACTGCGGCCTCCAAAACACGTAATAACTCAAATAATAATAACACAAAACTTTCCTGCTGTCGTGTGAATTCTGTGCACCGCTAAGGGAAGGCAAAACGGTTTTCATATGACCTATTTCTGTTTTTAAAGTTATTGGTGAATCTAAAATCAGCCCATTTCTGCTAACAAGTTAGTTTACAGCTGTTTGTAAATAACAAAAAATAAACAACTGGCTTAACTCTGCTGCTTCTGAGTACTTCACATATGGCCGTTAGCGACATGTGGCTGTCGTGACGTCAGCCGTGTTTAAAGAGCAGACTGAGCAGGACGTGATGTCAACACAAACACACAAACATACACACATCCTGTTAATGGAGACTTTCATTCCAAGCACGCTGCTTGATTCTCCCCCCGGACTCATTCATATTTCATTACCCCCCCCCCCCCCCGTATTCATCTCAACCTCGTTCGCTCCTGTATGCCATCTTAAAGGAGATTTTTTTCTCTCTAATTAAGCTCCTTTCGTTGCCATGGAGTTTCACAATAAAGGTGTGTGTGTTTGAAAAGCAAAAGAACAGGAAGCGTTGTCCACCGACAGGAAACACAGAACAGTCCAACGAGTGACAAAACCGATCAGTTAATGATCAATAACCCACCAATTAAATCAGTCAATCGGAACATGTCAACAATCTTAATGGTAACGTGTGCGTCTGCGTGTGCATCTTGATGAACACACGCAGACGCACACACAGTGAAAAAGGGTGTGGGCGATCAAAAGCAAAGGGTTGAGAGAGAGAGAGAGAAAACATCCTGCAGCCATGAATGGACCCTAAAAATGTTTGTCCCAGTTTTTTGAGAAGGAAGCATCTCACACACACACACACACACACACACACACACACACACACACACACACACACACACACACACAGCTGTGTTGTAGATTAAAATGTAAAACAATAAAATAGATCCTGTGAAAAATGTCTTACAATTAAAATAAATCATCGGTTTCCTCATTCAGTCTGAAATAAAATCCTTCCCATCAGCCTCCTCTCCCCCGGCGAGAGGCCAACGGCCCAATCAGAGCATTTTAATTTCCCTTTAGGCAGAAATGAAACGGAACATTTCATGGTGCTGCCTTTAATTAGAGGCTGTTTAACACACACACACACACACACTCAACTGAGTGTGTGTGCGCTAAACAGTCACTTCCTGTTGATGTGTCATGAGGTCATCACTTCGATCAGCTGATGAAGACACAGCTCAGTTTAATGGCTCTTATTTTAATCTATCATCAGATTTCTCTAATGATCAGTCTGTTTTTCACAACAGGAGAAACTGCTCACCTGCATCAGGACATGACTCCTCCCATCAGGACATGACTCCTCCCCCTGAGCAGCTTCAAAAACCTGGAGAGAATCTTCACTCACGGAGACGAGCTGAAAAAAACAGACCGCCTATAAACGTGCTAAATGCTAAACTTTAAAATCAGACGACACGTTCAGACGTTTTCTTCTTCATATTTATTGGACAATAAATAGTTTGTTGACGAAAGCCGACAGGATGCTAAAATACAAAATGACACAAGGTAACAAACCGAGAATAAACCATCGCAACAGAAACAGCATCGTATTTACACCAGACGGCGTTTACAAACACCAAGTCAACAACCACAGTCTGTGCCCATAAATAAAAAAGACGCATATTTACAGTCAACGTCCGACACACACAAAACTCCCACAATCCCCTTAAAGGACATTTTGTTACGTTTTCTCATTTACAACATTTACAGGGGTTGATTGTGTGTAAATTTGTTGATTCGTTGGGATTGTGTAACTGAGTAGTCTTCTTCATTTGGCAGAGACTCCACTTCCTTCAAAAGTCGACGGGACTCAACTTGTCGTTTCCACGGCGGCGTCTCGTTTCGTCATGATCTTGTTTTAACTCTGGCGCCCTTCCCTTGTGATTTCTTCACGTCTCTCCTGATGGCGCCTTCAGGACCTTTCAGGCCCAAGTCCCTGATGTGGACTCTGACGCTGGCCAAGTTCCTCTGCCAGGCAGCATCCATCTTCATGGACTTGGCTCCTGGGGCATCACAGGAAGTAGCCTCCATCTTGGGCGCCAGGCAATTCCCGCCGACTCTCTTTATGGCATGGCGTTCCCACATGTTGGCGTCTGTTTTCACCAGGCTGCTGATGGCGGCGTTCTTACTCCTTACTCGTTGTGGTTCCCAAACAGTCATGTCAACTGAAGTACCAGGGTCTGTAGGATTCAGGATCCCGCCGGTCTTGGTCCCCTGAGTCCACATGTCAGGATCCACCGCCCCGTTTGCTGAATTCCCAGCGTTCTTGATCCGGGGTTGCTGCGGGTCTGACAGGGAAACGTCTCCCTTCGGATCAGGATTCCCAGAGTTCCTACTGTGGAGTCTCTGGGGTTCCCACATGTCCGTCCCATCGGACTGGACAGCGATGACTCCTGCCGTTTTACTTTCCACCATGCTGGAGTCAATTTTAGAGTCCGGATGGGCAGGATTAGAGATTCCGATGCTTGTACTCCATGATTGTTGCAGCTCCCACATGCTGCCGGTCATCGTCTTTGAATCGCCGCTGGTTTTAATTCCTTCTTGTTGTGGTTCCCAGATTGGAGCGTCTAATTTAGTTTCCACTTTAGCTGCAGCAGGAAAATATCCCAGATCTCTTGGGCCTTGGCTCCGTGCAGACTCAGCAGCTTGTGAAACGTTCTCCAGTTTAGCAGCAGCATCAGCAGCTTGTCGTTGCACAGGTGTCAGCGGCGCCGATCTTGGTGAAAGTCTTGGAAGGGGTACCGGTGATGGTGGCGTTGGGGATAATGGAGATTGTAAAGGTTTCAGCGAATCCCAGCGACTGTCCACGAACTCCAGGGAGGAGCCGAGCATCCCGGCCAGCTCCGGCGTCGCCTCCACCAGCTCCAGAGGGTCCTTGATGTCCGGCCTGAAGGACGCCAGCTCCTGCTCGTCGGGACCCGTCAGGAGCTGCGACAGTGACGCCTGCCGGTAGAACTCGTCTTCGGGGATGGTCTTCACGTTGAGCTGAGGGAAGAGGCGCCGGAAAGAGCGAGACGTCATCCGAAGGCGACCAAGGACGTCGGAGAGGAGGAGCCAGTTTCTTGGGCTGAAGAGAGAGAAACAGGAGAAGGAAACGATTCAATGAGCTGAGGAGTCTTTAACGTGTCCTCATGTTTAGGACGCTCTGTCTCTCTTCCTTCAGCAGGAATGTAGGAACGGTTCCTCCAACAAAAACAACAGAACATGATGATTATCAAACCGGAGCCTGAAGTTCAGATCTGAACAAATCAAACTCAGCCGGAGACGGACAGCAGCAAGATGATCGGATTTAACGTGGAATGAGGACTCATCTTAAAATTCAGTTTGTATAAATGTCAAACAGGAGGAAGAGGAGACAGCTTCGCTTTTATATATTCTGCTGTTGCAGCTGAAGGCGCCTCAACATCAATGGAGCTGTTATTGATTCACAATGTCTGTCACTGTGTGTGTGTGTGTGTGTGTGTGTGTGTGTGTGTGCGTGTGCTCGCCAAGGGCAAAGGAAGCTGAACGCATGCACGCACACACACACACACAGAGCAGCGAACAAGGCCACATGTTGCTTTAAAGCCAGATGCTGCTGGAATATTAAACAACACAATGAATGTGTGTGTGCATGTGTGTCTGTGTGTGTGTGTGTGTGTGGAAGAGTTCTGTTTTGAAACCATCAGTGTGAAAGTCCTTCCAACTTCAGAGAGCCACTTAAGGGTTCAGACCTGGTTTGTTTTTAGGGTGCAGGTCAGAGTCAGGACCTGGACCAGGACCAGGATCAGGACCAGGATCAGGATCAGGGAGATCAGAAAAGCATGATGTCATTAATGTTCCACAACTATAGCAAACCCAACACACGTCTGTCTGTATGTGTGTGAATAGGACAGACTGATCAGGAGGAGGGGACAGTGACGGGGAGGAAGACCAAGTGGAAGCCAATTAGCTGCGTCGCCACGGCGATCCTTGTTAACGATCTCTCTGTTTGCCCCCTCGTTATTCCCTCTTTCCTTTCTAAACTGCTTTCACCCCCTTAATTGGTGTCAGTGTGTGTGTGTGTGTGTGTGTGTGTGTGTGTGTGTGTGTGTGTGTGTACATGTGAAACAGTGAATTGCGTTACAACAACACAGGGTGTGAAAGACAGAAAGAAACTGAGATGAAGGAAAGACTTTGGAGGAGTCTGATCTGGTCTGGGTCTAGTTCTGGTCTAGTCTGGTCCTGGACCAGGTCCCTCTAGAACTGCTTTCTGTGGTCCTGGTCCTGAACTTACCCCTGTGTGAGGTTCAGCTGGATGTTGTAGCAGGGCAGCAGCGGTCGGTCGGAGAGCTCGAACTCGAACACTTCCCTCCGAGCTCGATGCTCTTCGTCGTCGTCTTCATCGTCCTCCTCGTCCTCCTCGGGCCCCGGGGGGTCGGCCAGGACGTCAAACACCCCCCCATCAGAGGACGGCTCTGTGGGGACGCCAGAGGACACCAGGGCTGAAGGACAGGAAGACTTCTGGACTCCTACCTCCCTCCTTCCTTTTTATTTCACTTTTTCTTTCTAACTTTTCTCAGTTGGGTCATTTAAGTTCCTCGAATCAGACATTGTTCTTATTTCCCTGAATCCCAATTGTGTGTGTGTGTGTGTGTGTGTGTGTGTGTGTGAACTAACCACACACGGAGCTTCCATAAAACTCCCAGAAGATTCCCGGATCGCCCTCCGACCTTCCCTGGAGGTCAGAGAGATAGTCTGCAGAGAGCGAGAGGAGAATTAGGGGCTTCTGTAGCCGATCAAAGAACCGACCAATCAGAGGGAACGAAGGCGGCGGGATGAAAACAAGAGAGCCACACACACACACACACACACACACAGTGAAGAGTGGGAAGAAAAGGATGAGTGTTTGTGTTCAGACGGTGCCGGCTCGTCGCCGTGGCGCTTGGCGCTGAGTAGATGGATACTGGCAGGAGTGTGTGTGTGTGTGTGTGTGTGTGTGTGTGTGTGTGTGTGTGTGTGTGTGTGGCAGTAAGCTGTTCTGGGATTCAGCAGCCAAGCCTCATTAAACTCCTCTGGAGAGAGAGAGGGAAAAAAGAGAGATGGAGAGAACAAATACAGGCAGGGAATGGTAATCAGACAGGCTGCGAGCACACAGACACACACACACACACACACACACACAGACACACACACAGACACACACACACACACAGCATTTCCTCTCATCTCTTTCGTTCGTTCTTGCATTTTCCAGCCAATTTCCTGGAAACTTTGCTGATAATTCAGATAATCGTCCCGTCAATTAGGGAGAAATTTGTCAGCAGTAAGTCGCAGCGGATCAATTCATTCATAACTAAAGGTCATATCAGTCTGAGCTGCTCCACCGCGGGCAACAATTCATGGCCAGAAACATTAAGAACAGACAGGAAACACTCAGTAAACGCAGTCTAAATGAAGCCAGCGGTCAGTCAGGTGTCAGTCAGGTGCCCGGTCCGTCCCTGAACACCGCCCCCCCATCCCGTATGTCAGCTCATTGGTTCCTTCTGAAAGAGGAAACTCCTGCTTGTTTCCAAACAAACTGACATTCACACAGTTTCATGTCGTGTGTGTGTGTGTGTGTGTGTCTGTGAGTGTTACAATCAGCAGCAGATAACGAGGCGGCAGCAACACACCACTCACCCTCCAGGAAGGTTTCCATGGCAGCGCTGTGGGTCATGTTGATTGGCCCTCGTCCGGAGTAGGAGGTGAGGGTGGGGTCGGCGCCGCAGGCCAGCAGGAAGCGCACCACCTCCACATGGTCGTTCTCTATGGCGTCGTGCAGAGGCCTGACGGGAACCAGAGAACACAACACTGACGGAAACACAACAACTCAACACACACACACACATCTACACAAACACCCTGGTGTTTTGTTACGGCTCCAAATCAATAAAACTGTTGGAGAATCAGCAGAAGTCTCTTTGGACGACGTGATTTTAGTTACAATCAGACAAATCATCAGCTAGAAACCAAGCAGTGTGAATAAAGAGCTGTGGCCCCGCCCCTTTGCCATCATATTACATTACATTTGATCAAGTCTCCTCCAATCAGCTCCTGGTGTTTCTATCTATCTGAGTATTTACTGAGTTATGATCAGCTGAACGTGAGGAGATTTTTAAAAAAATCAAAAACACCTGACTGTACCGCTGGTTGTCAGACATCCAGCCTCAGGTATTTCTGACTCTGCCTCCTACCTGGTTCCGTCCTGAGCGCTGCAGTTGACGTTGGCGCCGTGCTCCACCAGGTGGCGTACGATCCCCAACCAGCCACGGGCGCAGGCTTCGTGCAGGGCGCAGTATCCGGCGTTGTCTCGATGGTTTACGTCACAGATCCGTCTCTCCAAACAGTACAGCACCACCTCCTGGACCCGAGGAGACATGGAGCAGCCAATGAGAACAGAGCGCTCAGAAACGGTCAGCAGTTCCACCAAAAGACAAGGAAACGAGGAAACAAGGAGACGAAAGCTTCTGAGGAACATATTGAATCCTCCACCTCTCTGCTCCGCTCCCTCGACATGACCACAGCTGGAAAAGAGAGAGAGAGAGAGAGAGAGAGAGAGAGAGAAAGTGTGTGTGTGTGTGTGTGTGTGTGTGTGTGTGTGTGTGTGAGATGGATGACGGCTTCATTTGCAAACTGAGCTCGTTAGCTTCACCGCTGCACCTCAACAAGGGAGAGAGCGCGAGCAGGGTGACAACAGCTGTCACACAGAGGATGAAATATTCAACCTGTGAGGATTCTACTTCGTCCACTGAATCCCAATCTGGACGGTTCGTCCTCTGGGGAGCACGATGAGGACAGACAGTCACAGTCCTGAGCTCTCACTTTTTCTGGTCTGGACCAACAAGACCAGAACATCAACAACGGCTCCTGTCCACCAGCAGGAGACCAGAATCAGACCGTCTCTGTCCGTCCACACAAAGCATCCAACAACCATTAGCACACGTTAGCATTGGTGACTGACGGAGGACAGATGGAGGACTGACGAAAGACAGATTGACGGAGGACTGATTGATGGAGGACAGACTGACGGAGCACTGACGGAGGACGGAGGACTGATGGAGGACTGACGAAGGACAGATTGACGGAGGACTGACGGAGGACAGATTGACGGAGGACTGACGAAGGACAGATTGATGGAGGACTGACGGAGGACTGATGGAGGACAGATTGACGGAGGACTGACGAAGGACAGATTGATGGAGGACTGACGGAGGACTGATGGAGGACAGATTGATGGAGGACTGACGGAGGACAGATTGATGGAGGACTGACGGAGGACAGATTGACGGAGGACTGACGAAGGACAGATTGATGGAGGACTGACGGAGGACTGATGGAGGACTGACGGAGGACAGATTGACGGAGGACTGATTGATGGAGGACAGACTGACGGAGCACTGACGGAGGACTGATGGAAGATTGACGGAGGACTGATGGAGGAATGACAGAGGATTGATGGAGGACTGGTTGACAGAGGACTGACGGAGGACTGACAAAGGACAGATTGACGGAGGACTGACGGAGGACAGATTGACGGAGGACTGACGAAGGACAGATTGATGGAGGACTGACGGAGGACTGATGGAGGACTGACGGAGGACAGATTGACGGAGGACTGATTGATGGAGGACAGACTGACGGAGCACTGACGGAGGACTGATGGAAGATTGACGGAGGACTGATGGAGGACTGACGAAGGACAGATTGATGGAGGACTGATGGAGGACTGACGAAGGACAGATTGATGGAGGACTGACGGAGGACTGATGAAGGACAGATTGATGGAGGACTGATGGAGGACTGACGAAGGACAGATTGATGGAGGACTGACGAAGGACAGATTGACGGAGGACTGATGGAGGACTGACGGAGGACAGATTGATGGAAGACTGATGGAGGACTGACGAAGGACAGATTGACGGAGGACTGACGGAGGACTGATGAAGGACAGATTGATGGAGGACTGACGAAGGACAGATTGACGGAGGACTGATGGAGGACTGACGGAGGACTGACGAAGGACAGATTGACGGAGGACTGACGGAGGACTGATGGAGGACAGATTGACGGAGGACTGATGGAGGACTGACGGAGGACAGATTGATGGAGGACTGATGGAGGACTGACGAAGGACAGATTGACGGAGGACTGACGGAGGACTGATGGAGGACAGATTGACGGAGGACTGACGGAGGACTGATGTGTCAGATGATCAGATGATTCATGGTTCTTTTGAAAACAACATTGTCCCTGAAGCTGAAGAAGAGAAACGACAGCAGACAAGGTGTGTGTGTGTGTGTGTCTGTGTGTGTGTGTCTTTGTGTGTCTGTGTGTGTGTGTCTGTGTGTGTCTGTGTGTGTTCAGGGACAAACAGAGAGGACGGTGGGAGAGCGAGCGAGCGAGCTCAGGGCTAATTCAATTAAAGAGGAGAGAGAGGATGTGAACTCAGTGTCTAATCTCTCATCAGGAAACCAAGGTTTAAAGTTTGGGAGGGGGGGGTTAATGATGATCTGCTCAGAAGAAGAGGAGGAGGAGGAAGAGGAGGAAGAGGAGATGGTGGTGGTGGTGATGATGGTGTGTTGTCAGTGTGTTATTGTGCGTTTGTGTGTCGTCACCTCGTATCCCAGGCGGGCGGCGCGCTGCAGCAGCGTCTCTCCGGCGTTTTTGTTAACGATGAGCCGCCGTACCTCCGGAGGGACCGGACGGGCGGAGAGTGTGTGCTGCGGAGAGAAAGGGCGGCGGCCGGGCGAGCAAGACGGGTCAGAAGGAAAAACCTGTGTGTGTGAACGCAAAAGACATTTAACATGATCAACAAAGCAACACACACACTGAAAACAGCTCCGTCACCACCTCTGCTCCCACAACTCTTTGGGTGTTTTTGTTTTTGTGTGTGTGTGTGTGTGTGTGTGTGTGTGTGTGTGTGTGAGGCCTGAGGCAAATGACAGGAAGCTCAGGAGGAGAGGGGGGAGGATTCATCTGAGAGTAAAACAGTGAGGAGAAAAATGTACACCTCACTCACCCATCTAACACTGATGTTGGATGATTTTTTGACGTTGGGGTTCATGTGTGAGGTCATAAATTACCCAGCAGCCTTTCAGCGCTGCCTCGCTGAAATGCTGAGGCAGAATTTGAAGCATATTTACTAAAAATGAGCAGAAGCCGTGTCCATTAAACACGGGGCTCGTTGTCGTCTTTCATCTCGACTCCACATTATTGTGTGTTTATATTTGTCCTAATTGCTGCAGAATGAATTTAATTTGTGGTGTTTTCTGAATGAGGATAATCAGGCAGCAGGAGATGAGAGGAAATCTGCGTCGCTGAGCTGCTGACGCCACGGCAACCATCTCCGCAGCTTAGCAGCCAGACGGTGTGTGCGTGTTAATGTGCCTGTGTGTGTCAGTGTGTGTGCGTCTGTCAAACGAAGCCGCTCGCCGCCACGCATCGGCAAACAGGATGCGAGCTTTGCCCCAGAGGAGTGTGTGTGTTTTAGTGTGTGCGTGTTTTCTAGCGCAGCGCAGTCAAACAAGGAGGAGGAGGGTCGAGCGAAAAAGAGAGCGAGCGTGAGACAGACTGTGTGTGTGTGTGTGTGTGTGTGTGTGTGTGCGTGTCCTCGCTGCCCTGAGGAAATCTCCGGTGCAGCAGCTGTCAAAACGGCACAAGCCACCAACACACACAGACACACACACAAACACACACGGAGAATATTATTCTTCCTCCGTAACCTTCAATCACCCCCTCCCTCCCTCCCTCCCTCCCTCCCTCCCTCCCTCGTGCTCTCCTTCACTTTAATCTGCAGTGAATTGAATTACACACACACACACACACACACACACACTCACACACACCCGTCCCTGCTGAGTTTTCCCAGTGAGCTCCAATCAGGACGATAATTACGATGATTAACAGAGAGCGAACGCAGAAAAGGATGAAAAACAGAAGAACTGATTGTGATTTCAACAATTTCTGGTCGCACAATATTTCAGCAAACACAATCAACCTCACAACATCCTGAAACCTGACTGAACTGTAGCTCAGTGTCAGTCTGACTGCTCTGTCCCGGGATGAGAGGACGTTTGCTGCTGCTATCTAAACACCCCACAGCTCTCCGCTCGTCTTTGGCTCCAACAAACAACAAAACGGTGTCGCCGCAACCAGAGGAAGAAAACAAGCGCCCCCTCGCCCCCTCCCCCGGTGACTGGGGGTGTTGGAGCTCGTGGGTGTTTGTGAGTCACGCTGACTCACATCATTTGCATGTGTTTACACATCTGCTGCCAACTGAAGAGGAAAACAAGCGCTCCCATCTTCGCTGTCTCCACACACAGGTGGAGCTGAGGCGAGCTGTCCCCGCCTGTCCAAACCTGAGACGCCTCGTCTCACCTTTCTTTTTGTGAATGAAACGTACCAACTAACGCTCACCATTTGATGTGGACAGAGGAAGTGACCTCATAAGACAGCGTCGGGCTCGGTCACGTCCTCACGACTTCCTCAAACGTTTTAATTATTTCTACTAACATCAGAGCAGAAGGTCAAAGGTCACAGTTTGCCCCGTCAGCGGCGGTGCCTTTAAGTGTGAAACCTCCACAGTGATGATGGAAACATTCTCACCTTCCTGTTCTCCTCGTCACCGTAGCCCCCTCCTTCAAATCTCTCCTCCCCCCTTGCCGCCTCTCCTACTCCCGTGTGCTTCGTCTTGCAGGGACGCTTCCCCTTCGGCTTGTCAAGTTCATCGTCGTGGCGGCGGAAGTGGTTGGGGTCAGGTGAGGAAGAGGAGGAGGAGGACAGAGGAAGAGGGGGGAAGGATGGGAGGAAGGTGGAGACTATGCGACTCCCTCTCAGCTTTTGATGCTTGTCCTGGAGGCGGGAGGAGGACAGGGAGGAGAAGGATGCGGGGGCTGTTTGCCGTGGGGGTGGGACACACGGTTGCCGGACGAGATTGGTGGAAGAGGAGGGCGGGGCCACGTGGAAAGCTGAAGGAAAAGCCAGAGTCAGAGAGGACATTTAATCAGATGGACTTTCAGCCTGAAGACACACTGAAACATTCATGATGTCACTGCTGTCTCTGTCTCACTTCCTGGATGGGAAACAGGAAGTGTCAGGAGTCACACACATTCACACCCTGATGGAGCGTCGTCAGGACAGGTCCGGGTTTACTGTCCCGCTCAGGGACATTCCAGCAGGACCTGTGGTCCTGTGATACTGAAGGACGCTGCTTCCTCCCATGAACACTGACTGCATTTACTGACATTCAAACACGAGGACACTTGGCATGGACGTCCAGAGGAAGTGAAGTCTCACTGGAGACGTTTCAGGTGTTCAGAAGAAGCTTCAGTTTTACATAAAGTTCAATTCAAATGACAAACTCGTGATCTTCAAGTTTTCATGCAGCTCATTTCCTCCTTGATTTCCCCGCAGGAGGACGGACAGCGGGCGAGTTAGATAATAAGACACAGAGACGGGGGGGGGGGGGGGGGGGGAACAAAGAAACAGAGCTTCCTTGCTTGAGTGGAGCAGCAAGTGAGCGGGCGTGCGAGGTAGCAGATAGTGGGGGAGGGGAGAGAGAGAGAGAGTCCTCTGTTTTCCATTGCAGACGCCTGCAGGAAACACACACATGGAAAACACACACAGGGCGAGTTTTCACACACACACACACACACACACACATGAAACCAGCGTAAATGTAGGGACACACATACATATGCGCGCGCACACACACGAGTCGGTGGAGAGACACTCTGCTTCCATCTGCTGAATTATTTATCAGACTGGACACACACACAAACACACAAACACACACAGGTTAAGTGTGTGTCCTTCTCGACGTGTCTCATTTTTCTCCTCATCATCAAACTGTTTCACTGTTTTTTCGTCACCTTTAGCTGGTCTTTTAGCCACGCCCCCACAGAACTCCATTAAAGGCTCTCATTGGTACACCTGTTGACACCAGACAGGATGATGTCTTTGACGTCAGTCATTCACACAGTAGCCCCGCCCCCTAACCCCTCCCCTTTCCCTCTAAATGGAGCATTATTTAAAAAATGGACATCATGTTGTGTTAGAAGACTGTAAACTAGAGACTGAGACCATAAACTGATCAGGAAAACGTTTACTGAGGAGGAGGAGGAACATTTTCCCATAGACTTCAATATAAAGGAGGAGGGACATTTTCCCATAGACTTCAATATAAGGGAGGAGGGACATTTTCCCATAGACTTCAATAAAAAGGAGGAGGGACATTTTCCCATAGACTTCAATATAAAGGAGGAGGGACATTTTCCCATAGACTTCAATATAAAGGAGGAGGGACATTTTCCCATAGACTTCAATATAAAGGAGGAGGGACATTTTCCCATAGACTTCAACACAAGCTGACTCCCACATTCGGTGACACCAGGATCAGACTTCACTGGATTTGTTTAGTTTGAGTTAAAGTCAATCTGACTGAAGTGACATCCTGGGGAGAACATGCGGAGACTGTGAACGCAGCTCTGAGCAGCGTTTAATAAACAGAGGAGGCTGTGTGTGTGTGTCTGTGTGTGTCTGTGTGTGTCTGTGTGTGTCTGTGTGTGTGTGACAGCTCCATCTGGGAGATGTTAGACGGCTATTAGCACGCCATGGGGCCGCAACGGGTTCATACACACAGGAACCCACTGTCGGAAAACATACACACACAGACGGACAGACAGATATACACACACACACACACACACACACACACACACACACACACACACGTGGCTGATGTTATTCCTCTGGTGCTCCGGCAAACAGGGGGAGGAGGGGGAGGAGGGGGAGGAGGGGGAGGACTGATGACAGCAGAGAGAGATTTCATCAACAGCAGAAAACACTTTCTGCTCTGAACGCACGGCGCTGCCTTCAAAATAAAAGCTTTCCTCGTATAAAACACTGACTGGTGTCACCGCGGCGACAGTCGATACATCACATTGATTAGATTCTTCCATGTTGGTTTCACAGCAGCAGAAACGCCTGAGGTGGAGCGACAGCCTCAAAGTGTCAAGTCTGAAGACGTCTTACCTCTCGGGGCGTCCCTTCTCACAAACACGGCGTCGCCCCAGACGCCGTTGAGCTCCGACCTCCCCCTGAACCTCCTGTCGACCTCCGCTGACCTCTGGCCGGGGGGCGGCCACTGGCCGAACTCCCCCGGGAGGCGGGGCTTGTTGAGTCGGAGGCCATTCAGCTCGATGCAAACCCTCAGTTTCTTGACATCATCGAGGGCGGAGTCTGTGACGGACAGCAGCCAATGAACAGGCAGATCAGAGGAAACAGGAAGAGCTTTTTGGGTTTTTTTTCAAATGAGCGAATCAAAGTCAAAACAAAATTCATGGTTTACAGTCTTCAGTACAACATTTTTTAGATGATGCTCCATTCAGAGGACGACTTTCTGGATTCTTACCGTTGGCGAACTTGGTTTTCTTGGGGGAGTTTCCCATCCTGTCGTCCTCCCTCTCTCCCTCCCTCTCCTCCTCCTCCCTCCCCCTCTTCATCCGGCTGCTGCTGATACTGCTCTGGTGAAACGGCTCCAGACTGAAGACACGCCTCCGGTTTATGACCATGCTGGGATTGGACGTCAGCTGGGGGTCGTGTCCCTGAAACAGGCCTCTAGCTGAGGGCAGGAACTGTTGTTTTTGTTGTTGTGGCTGAGAGACTAAACTCCTCTCCTCCTGCGGACCGGCCTCTTCGTCGTCATTCTTCTTCTCCTCCTCTGTAGAGGAGTCTTCCTGTCCCTGGGGGGCGGGGATGTTGTCCAGGTGGCGGCGGAGCGGCAGGACGGCGAGCTGGCTGTGAGGACAGGACGGATGGAGACCTGCCGAGACACAAACAGCAGGAGGGCTGAAGTGAAGTCTCAGATGTGTCCGGCTGCCGGATGATGGGTGTCAGCGTTCAGTGTGAAACCGACTTCAGTGATAAACTGATGAAGTTAGTTCAGATCTGGATCTTCTTCTGTGGTTCCTGTTTTGTGACTAACTCTCCTCCATGACATTACATCATCAGCTGATTGTTAAAATGGGAAGACTTAAATTAAAAACACAACAAGCAGATTTAATGTTTCTGCAGCTTGTTTAAAGCCCAAAACCTGCTCTGTTTACTGTGACCTTTGACCTTCAGCACAAACACATCTGATTAAAGGAAATCAATTTTGTAACACTGAGTCAGATCACACACACACACACACACACACACACAGTGTCTCTCTCTCTCTCTGTCTCTCTCTCTCTCTCCTCCCCCCCCCATCTGGATGGTCAAAAGCAGCCAACAGATCAAAGACAGTCTTCTCTCTCTCTGTTCCTTAATGTCGCTCTTTCACATCGTCCATCTTTATCGTCACACTCTCTTCCTGTTCCTTCTTCTTCTTTTTAATGCTTATCTTCACTGACTCTCTCTGCTGATCATCTGACTCACGGTGCGTCCCGTGGCTCCTGGCCACATTATGTGCCATGGCAACAGGCCATCAAAGCCCATCGTCATGGCAACATTGTCGTCTGGGCGCGTGCACATTGAAGACCACCGCTAAACACACAGACAGCCAATCAAACCCTCCGATAGCAGCTGCTGCCGACAGCCGCTGCTAATGTGCTCTTGAGCAACAGTCAGGCTGCTTCCTGTGTGATGAAGAGCGACGGAGTCTTCCTCGGGACTCCTCCACCTTTTAGACACATTACAGCTTCTCCGTTCTTCATTTTAACAACCAGCTGACTCTATCTGACAGTGAAGTCTCTGTTCTCTGTGATGGAGGAGAGTTAGACAGAAAACCACAGAAGAAGAAAAGATCTGAACACCTTCATCAGTTCATCACTGGAGTCAAATCAGGCTGTTAGAAGGAGCTGATTCTGCAGTTTAAGGAGTGAAAACAGGAAGAACCATTAGAGAGCAGCTGGCGGAGCAGGAGACTCAAAAAACTCCCAAACATTTATCAGGATTTCATTTTTCAAGTTCCAGATCTAAATGTGGAAGTGTGTGCGTCTGACTGTGTACATTTGGTTCTCTGGAGGAAATGAGGGCAGCAGTATGTTTGGTTTTAAATGAGAGAAGTGCACTGAGAGTTCAAGTGTGTGTGTCTGCGAGACGTAGAACTACACAGACGACACACACAACACACACTACATGCACACACTCATGCACAAGAAAAACAAAAGAGGCAAAGAGACAAAGAAAGTGAATGACTTCAACTGAGTGAGATCAACCACAGAAAGAGTGTGTGTGTGTGTGTGTGTGTGTGTGTGTGTGTGTGTGTGTGTGTGTGTGTGTGTGTGTGTGTGTACGCACATCATCCTGCAGAACTCTCCGGAAATCCTCTTACCTCTCGGTGCCTCGGCAGCGGCTGCAGAGGGAGTTGTTCTTCCTCCTCCTCTCTGCTGGCAGCATTCCCACCCTCCTCCTCCTCCTCCCTCCATTTTCCTGCCCTCCCCCTCCTCCCCCCTCCCTCTGTCTTCCCGCTGGCCGCCTGCCAGCTCCTTCTCTCCTGTTGTCACTGCTGCTGTCATCCCGTCTTCTTCTTCCCCGCCTTCTCCTCTTCCTCCATCTTCCTCCTTCAGCTCCAGCTCGGAGAATCGCAGCATCGCACGCTGAGGAAGAGAAATGGAGTCAGGATAGGAAGTGTGTGTGGAGTTCATTAAGACTTGGTGGATCTGCTCCACAACAGTCGGGGACTCAGAAACCTGTTTTAAAGACAGAACTGACACTTCAGCTCCTTTCAGCATCACATGTTCAGTATTTACACCTTCAGCTCAAGGCCTTCTAGTTTCACTCTATTTCCTGTTCAAGTGAGTCGGTGTTTCTGTTCGGACCGACACTTGGACTTCCTGAACCGGTTTAACTTTAGCTCTGACCTCACAGAGAATCCTGAACCCAAAGTCAGCTCCATTTTTATGCCAATCATACGAGCCAATCTTGCTCCTTAAGGCTGGTAACCATTGGTAACCACGGTTGACTGTAGGTAGCTGTTGGTAACCGCCTCGTGTCCCCGCTCGCTGCCTGACAGGCCAGTCTCCCTCCCTCACTTCGCTCTGTCCCGACCACAAACCCATTTTAAAAATTAATGGCCCATGAAACAATCTACAAATCCATCCGCCGCTGCCGCCGCTGTGCAGATCCAGCAGCACCCAAGGGCGTATGCGAGTTAATTTGAGCGGCAACCCCCCCGTCGGCGCCGCCAGACCCCCTCCCCCCTCCTTCAGGAACCGTGAGTGACCGAGCAAACGCCTTCCAGCCTCAGCTCAGTGCTGCAGAGACAAAAAACATCAGTGAATAAAAGTCTTGTGTTCAGATTTTTACTTCCAGATTCATTTAAAAGATAAAAAACATCGTTTTCTGTTTAATTCCACAGAATGTGTCTCTGAAATGTCCCCACAGGAAGGACACAACATGAGAATAAGGAAGCCTTTAAAACTCTGCAACACACAAGTCCAAGCTAATCTGAGCTGTGAGGAGGAGGAAGAGGAGGATTTCATTAAAAAACAACACTGGTTCTTCATCTTCTACCAGCTGAGGGATGGAAGAAGAAGAGGAGGACAAAGAGGAGAAAGAAAACAAAAACACAAACAGACTGAAAATAGATTGAAGGAGATATTGAAACGAGAAGGTGAGTGTGGGTGAATAAAGAGAAACAGTTTTTCTCAGTTTATGGAAAAAGCAGCAGATTGACAGTTGGTGAGTCGTCCTGACTTGACCTCAGAGCGACAGACAACACGGAGACGGAGGACAAAAAGAATCCGCCCTCCTCTCCTCACAGCAGCTGATACACTCAGACATCATCTCTCCCAGATCTGACCACGTTCTTCTCACCTGACAGCTAACGGGAAATGTTTCTATGGAGACATCTGACAACCCCCCCAGGATGAAGAGCACTTCCTCCGGACACTAACAGTTTGGTGTTGGAACTTAAGAGACAGAGCAGTAACTCACCTGCAGGGCTCTCTGCTCTCGGCTCAGCTGGCTCGAGTCGGCGTAAAGCTCTGTGGTCACACATTTAATGCGGTCGCCCACGTAGCCCGATGAGTTGGCAATGCGTCTGGTGAGGCCGGACCGCCGGTTCTTGGGGCAGGCAGCATCCTCTTCGTCGTCTGCCAAGCCGTCTCTCTCCAGGGCGTCCTTCTTCCCGTCTCTGTCTCCACAGCTGGTGGAGGTCAGGATGGAGTTTGGAGTCTGTCTGTCATTGGAGGGAAGGCCTTTAAAATTCGGCTCTTTCTCAACAGGCACCTCTGGGGTCAAGTCTGCAGCCATCTTATTGAACCCTCCATTTGTGAAGCCGCCAGGTGAAGGGCCCCGACAGGTAGGACTTAGAGGAAAACTGTCCCCACATGTGGGAGCCCTGGGATTATTATTTATCCCAGTCTGGTTGTTTCCAAAAGAATGATCCCTGAAAGGGGCATTTCCACCAAAGCTGCATGCAGAAGCCCCCAGACTGTGGACTGTGCTGAGGTTCTCACTGTGTGGAGGTGAGCTGGGATTGATGGTCCTGGAGCTGCTGCTCCCCCGAGCTGAACCGCTCAGAGTTACAGGCTCACTCACTGGAACCCTCAGAGACAGATTTCTGCAACAGGGACCCACTAAATCTCTCTGGTCAAAATTTGGACTTTTAGCATCTTCATTGTTGAACGTGGGAGCTCTCGGGTTGGTAACACAAAGTGGGGTCCTGGTGGCCACGACACCTCCAGCTGCAACTCTCGCATCAAAACTCCTGCAAACTGGAAGCTGGGGAATAAAATCCGGACATGGTGGCCCTTTAATGCAGCAAACCGTACTGTTGGACTGAGGGCTGCCCCCATTCTCTGGACCCCCGGGGCAGGTGACCGGACACACTGCTCCCAAGAGGCCGTTTGGGTCAGTACAGTCACTTTCTCTGCTGACAGAACCCAACAAGTGAGTGTTTCTGGAGGGGCTCTGCTCCGGGTCAATCTTTTTATGAGCTGAAACCTCTGACGGAGCTTCAACATCTTTATTCTCACTAGTTGTATCAACCCGGACCAAATCTCCCGATCCAACAGATACTCCAATTTTGCATGTTCGAGAAAACTGCTGTGGGGAGGTTCTGGCAGAGCGCATGGTCTGCTCCTCTGGGATGTCTGGGAATGGACTCAGTGGCTCCTCCTCCTCTGGGACACCCTCTGTAGAAGGGGGGGGTGTAGAAGAGTTGTGATGAGGAGGTTTTGGGGGTCCAGTCTTGGGGACTGACGCTGACCTCTGCTCTGCAGCCTGGCAGACAGGAGGTGGATTTGAAGGCCCTTCTTGAATGCGGCCGCAGCTGCTTCCACCGGGCTGGGAGGACTCTTCAGTTCTGGGAGCTGGAGAGCTGACATCTTTGTCGGCTTCATCACGCACTAGGTCAATACAAACTACGTCTTCTCTGACAGCAGCCGTGGTTCTTCCTGCAGGTTTGGTGGGTGGGTTGGTGGACTCGTCTCTCTCCTTGTCAGTCCTTTGGGAGCTGTCATCCTGCCTGTCCTCGTTCCGGTGCAGTTCTGACTTCCAGGCTTTCTCCTGCATCTTAGATCGGTCTTTTGTGTCAAGACCTTGGTAGGACGACATGGCTGATGGCCCCAATTCCTGGGAACTCTGATACGGATGTACTCCATAAGGGAGGCCATGTTTGGGTGGAATGTGTGCTGGGTAAAAGCCACTGCTGCCCAACAAGACCGGATGGGGGTAGACAGGTCCTTTTCCTGGTATGGACATGCGCTGCAGGGAAATATTCTCAGCGACTGAATATGGAATGTAGCGGTTGGTGTAACCTAAACCAGGAGGGAGGTAGGAATCACCAAAGATTTGGTTGGAAGTATTTCCATTCTCCACCCGAGGCTGGTGCTGCTGCGGAGGATGAGGATGAGGTTGGCTCTCCTGAGCCTCCATCTTCACTGGAGTTCCCATCTGTTTGCCGGAACATGTGCGACTTTCTCCTTTGCTGCTTAGGGGGCCTTTGTCCAAATCAGCAGCAGGAACCTGTGGTCGTTCAGCTTTGGACTTTGGGGAAGGGGATGTGGCAGCAGGTCTTGGCCCTGCAGCAGGATGAGGACTACTGTGGTCCTCCACAGCTGTGGGACCAGGAGAGCTTTGAGGCTGTGGTTGATGAGAAATGTTGTCTACAGTCTTGATTTTAATGATTTGGGAGGTTCTGCTGAGGTCTGAGCAGACAGCTGGAGAAGAACCTGCAACAACCCAAGGGGTGGGCGCAGAACTAAGCACTTCAGGATGATCTGGAATCTTGCCTGATGTGCTCTCAGGTGTTGGTAGACTGTCTTTTTTACTGGTCAGCAGCCCAAAACGAGATGCTGGGAAATACCCCAACCTGGCCAGGGCCTCTAATTTGGATGGGAATCCATTTAGGAAGCCTTCCAACTCTTTGGGGGACAGATCCAAAGGTTTTTCTCCCGGGTTTTTGGCAGACTTTTGAGTTGCAGCTTTGTCCAGTGGTGTCTTTGCAGGCGACATCCTTGTCTTGGCGTTACAGCTGGTTTCTTTGGTTTTGTTGCTGGCTGAGTGAAGAGGAGAGCAGCGCTCAGGGCTCAGGCTGCCGATGTAAAAGGGGTGACACACTGAGAGCGAGGGGGAGGATGATGAGGTGTTTCTGTAAAGGGACTTCTGGAGGTCTGTGGTGGTGTTGCTGAGGAGTTGTGGGGCGGGGGCTGGGCATTGAGGGCGGGTAACTGACGGTGACTGCACGGCAGCAGTGCTGGCTGAACTGTTAACAGGAGCGCTGCTGCTTCCTCCACTCATGGAGCTCTTGGTGGAGGACTGTTGGCTGCCATGTTGTCTCTCATTATGGTGAGCCTGGGCTTCCTGTCGGACCTGTGGGCTGGTGCTGAAGGCGGAGGGTTCCTGTTGGACCTGAGGACCAACACCCTGCAGGGACTTGTCCTGGCAGTGGGGCAGGGGAGAGAGCACAGCAGGAGATGGGGTGGCTGTGGGGATCCTGATTGGAGGGCCCAATGGGGAGGAGATATGGGCCGGGGCATAGCGGGGCAAGTAGAAGACTCTGTCTTCTCCGGCTGCGCTTCCTGCCCTGGCAGCACACAGGGACTGATATGCCAGTTGCTGGTGGATGAAGGGGGGCGGCTGGGACAGGAAGGAGGCCTTGTAGGCCGAGTCCAGGAAGGGGTACATGGTGGCATCGGCATAAGGGCTGATCCAAGGCAATCTTAGGAAGCTGCCAGCACCGCTCAGGCCCAGCTCTGCCTGCTTCTCATTGGGTAAAACACAGCAGTCCAGTCCCAAACCATCAGCTCCTGCAACAGGGACGAGCAGGGGCTTCTGCAGGCCTGGAGGGGGGTTCTTATACAGAACATATCCAGTTCCAGGTTTCTGGCCATCCCGCAGGGACACATCAGGTTTGTACAGAAGATCATAGCCAAGTGGGAGAGGAGTGCCAGGCTCCTGGGGCTTCTCAGCAGGGAGGGGGTGAATGCCGGGGTAGAACACTCCTCCGTGGGGGCGGAGGTTCTCCCCCACAAGAGCACTGCGGTCAATACTGAGGGCAGCTAACGGGTTCATCCTGTGAGCCGTGCTGGCATCCACCTGCAACAGGGAGGAGAGTCGGAGTGAGTCAGGACCAGCTGCTGTCAACCACCAAACTCAGAGAACACATAACGACTGTTTCCGTCCATCTAATGTGAGCGATCGGCCCTTTACGACAGTAAATACTAAAATAAACCGCCACGTGGTCAGATTCACCCTTCAAGGACAAACAGGAGCGAGCGGAGGGAACTGTCCTCCACAGGACACCAACACTGTGATTTCATGTTTCCTTCATGGAGGAAAATAAGAGCCGCCTCTTATTTATTTATTTTTCTGTATTCCTGGATGACACGCAGCGCCTGCAGCGACTCTTTCTCTCTGCCGCCACAGATCCAGGAAACAGAGAAGAAGAAGAAGAAGAAGAAGAAGAAGAAGAAGAAGAAGAAGAAGAAGAAGAAGAAGAAGAAGAAGAAGAAGAAGAAGAAGAAGAAGAAGAAGAAGAAGAAGAAGAAGAAGAAGCAGCAGCAGGTCGGGGCGAGAGAGCATAGAGAAGGCCAGGAGAGAGAGAGTCTGACATTAACAAAGAGAGAGGGAGAGACAAAGGGAAGGGGGGGGCAGAGAGAGAGAGACGGGGGGGTAGAGAGAGAGAGATGGGGGGGGGCAGAGAGAGAGAGAGAGACGGGGGGGGGGGGACAGAGAGAGAGAGAGACGGGGGGGGGGGACAGAGAGAGAGAGAGAAAGGGGGGCTAGAGAGAGAGACTGGGGGGGGGGGCAGAGAGAGAGAGACAGGGGGGGATAGAGAGAGAGAGAGAGAGACGGGGGGGCAGAGAGAGAGAGACAGAGAGGGGGGGTAGAGAGAGAGAGACAGGGGGGGGATAGAGAGAGAGAGAGAGACGGGGGGGGTAGAGAGAGAGAGACTGGGGGGGGGGGACAGAGAGAGAGAGAGACAGGGGGGCTAGAGAGAGAGAGAGACTGAGGGGGGGGGACAGAGAGAGAGAGACAGGGGGTGCTAGAGAGAGAGAGAGACTGAGGGGGGGGGACAGAGAGAGAGAGACGGAGAGGGGGGGATAGAGAGAGAGAGAGACAGAGAGGGGGGGACAGAGAGAGAGAGAGACAGAGGGGGGGGATTGAGAGAGAGAGAGACAGAGAGGGGGGGGACAGAGAGAGAGAGAGACAGAGGGGGGGGGATAGAGAGAGAGAGAGAGACAGAGAGGGGGGGATTGAGAGAGAGAGAGACAGGGGGGATAGAGAGAGAGAGACGGGGGGGGATAGAGAGAGAGAGAGAGAGAGACGGGGGGGCAGAGAGAGAGAGACAGAGAGGGGGGGTAGAGAGAGAGAGAGACGGGGGGGATAGAGAGAGAGAGACGGGGGGGGATAGAGAGAGAGAGAGAGACGGGGGGTAGAGAGAGAGAGACAGAGGGGGGGACAGAGAGAGAGAGAGACAGAGAGAGAGAGAGAGACAGAGAGGGGGGGATAGAGAGAGAGAGAGACGGGGGGGGTAGAGAGAGAGCGACAAAGGGAAGGGGGGGGCAGAGAGAGAGAGAGACAGGGGGGTTGAGAGAGAGAGACAGAGAGAGAGAGAGAGACAGAGAGGGGGGGGATAGAGAGAGAGAGAGAGACGGGGGGGTAGAGAGAGAGAGACGGGGGGGGGACAGAGAGAGACAGAGAGAGAGAGAGAGACAGAGAGGGGGGGGATAGAGAGAGAGAGAGACAGAGAGGGGGGGGATAGAGAGAGAGGGGGGGGACAGAGAGAGAGAGACAGAGAGGGGGGGGACAGAGAGAGAGAGAGAGACAGAGAGAGAGAGAGACGGGGGGGTAGAGAGAGAGAGACAGAGAGAGAGGGAGTCACAGAGAGGGGGGGATAGAGAGAGAGAGAGACGGGGGGGGACAGAGAGAGAGAGAGACGGGGGGGGGATAGTGAGAGAGAGACGGGGGGATAGAGAGAGAGAGAGACAGGGGGGGGCAGAGAGAGAGAGAGAGACAGAGGGGGGGGGATAGAGAGAGAGACAGAGGGGGGGGATAGAGAGAGAGACGGGGGGGTAGAGAGAGAGAGAGACAGGGGGGGGCAGAGAGAGAGAGAGAGAGAGAGACAGAGGGGGGGGATAGAGAGAGAGACGGGGGGGTAGAGAGAGAGAGAGACGGGGGGGGGCAGAGAGAGAGAGAGACGGGGGTAGAGAGAGAGAGAGACAGGGGGGGGATAGAGAGAGAGACAGAGGGGGGGGATAGAGAGAGAGACGGGGGGGTAGAGAGAGAGAGAGAGAGAGACAGAGAGGGCGGGGACAGAGAAAGAGAGACGGGGGGGCAGAGAGAGAGAGAGAGAGAGAGACAGAGAGGGCGGGGACAGAGAAAGAGAGACGGGGGGGGCAGAGAGAGAGAGAGAGAGACAGAGAGGGGGGATAGAGAGAGAGAGAGACAGGGGGGCTAGAGAAAGAGAGACGGGGGGGCAGAGAGAGAGAGAGAGAGACGGGGGGGGGGCAGAGAGAGAGAGATGGGGGGGTAGAGAGAGAGAAAGACAGAGGGGGGGAGAGAGAGACGGGGGGGAGACGGGGGGGGATAAAGAGAGAGAGAGAGACGGGGGGGGGGAGAGAGACAGAGGGGGGGGATAAAGAGAGAGAGAGAGACGGGGGGGGGAGAGAGACAGAGGGGGGGGATAAAGAGAGAGAGAGAGACGGGGGGGGGAGAGAGACAGAGGGGGGGGATAAAGAGAGAGAGAGAGACAGAGAGTGGAGAAGAGAGAGAGAGAGAGAGAGAGAGAGAGAGACAGAGAGGGGGGGAGAGAGAGAGAGAGAGAGAGAGACACAAAGGGAAAGGAGTGGAGGGGGAGGGAAACAGAGGGGGGTTAGAAGGGGGGGGGCAATAGTGGAGGAAAAAGAATTCAGCCTAATTGAATTTCCTGTCACACGGAGTTGTGAACCTCCTCTGATTGGCTATCAGCCGCAGGGCCATTAGGAAATTATCCAGACAGCCGGGTGGCCGCCTGGGACGAGCAGGAAGAGAGCGGCCGCCGCGCTCGCCGTCTTCGCCACAACAAGGAAAGAAAAAAGACGGAGAATGGTAGCTGAAGGGAAAACTGACTCCGTTCTCCGGTCAACACGGTTAGTCAGTCAAGATGAGCTGTACTTTTCCCATCATGCCATTCAATGACCTCACATTACACAACGTTTAACGCGTCGCAACAACTCCGCCCCATTTCAAAGGCTCCTTCAGGTGCAGTGGGAGATGTTAGCTTCACATCATCGCCACGAGAGAAAAATACCTTTGACCTGTGACCTTGACCTGTGACCTTGACCTGTGACCTGTGACCTGTGACCTTACCATGCTGTGAGTCTGAGGGCGCCTGGTTTCTGCCTCAGACCGGATCGTCCACCTCACGGACGCCGCTCAGCCCGCCATGTCTGCTGACAGAAAGAAGAGCATTCAGTTAGCTTAGCATGCTAACATCTTCTTTCACAAAGAAGTCAGACTATACTGAAGTCTATGGGAAAATGTCCCTCCTCCTCCTTTATATTGAAGTCTATGGGAAAATGTCCCTCCTCCTCCTCCTTTATATTGAAGTCTATGGGAAAATGTCCCTCCTCCTCCTCCTTTATATTGAAGTCTATGGGAAAATGTCCCTCCTCCTCCCTTATATTGAAGTCTATGGGAAAATGTCCCTCCTCCTCCTTTATATTGAAGTCTATGGGAAAATGTCCCTCCTCCTCTCTGATCAGTTTATGGTCTCAGTCTCTAGTTTACAGTCTTCAATAAAACATGATATTCACTTTTTAAATGATGCTCCATTTAGAGGAAGGAGGGGAGGGGTTAGGGGGCGGGGCTACTGTGTGAATGACAGACTGGACCACCCAATCAGGATAAAGTCAGAGCAGGTCAGATCCACCTTCTCCTCCAAATGTGGTTTCTTCTAAGATGGCCGACAGATAAAAGACAAACTGGAGGCTTCAGACGAGCAGCTGACGGACTGATTCAACTGAGACGGACTAAACGTGGAACCCGTCTCCAAAACATCAATGTGAAGTCCAAAGGTCCAAAGAGGAGAAAACAGGAGCTTTAACAACCATCACAGGAGATCAGATCCTGACTGATCTTCACCGTGGACCCACACAGTCCAGATCACCAACACATCCAGCAGCTCTGCACAAAGAGATGACACACAAAACACACACAGCTTCATCTGCAGCGACGTTACCAGACATCTGTGTGTGTTCACTGAGCAGCGCTGATACATTTTCCCTCTCTGCTGGATTATGAGTTCCTCGGGAAACGAAGCAACGTGCCTTATCTGTCCTCCGGCTCAGCAATAAAACACACACACACACGCACGCACATGAAGACACGCACGCACACACAGTAATTGATGGCTGTTAGGGAGCTGAGATTTCAATAACGGCTCTTATCTCCAGACTATTGAGGGACAGCTCTGTCTGTGTGTGTCTGTGTGTGCGTTTTGATGGATGGGGATGGACACACACACATACACGGAGCTTGCTGGTAGAATTGAGGCCAAATTTCCAGAGATGTTTTTTCTTCTCTGTTGTGTGTTTGTGTGTCTGTTTTAAAGTTCAACCACACAATAAATTCACTTCTTTAATTTGTGAATCACAACGTTAACGTCCACTCACTGATCAGCAGACAGGCCTTCATCTTCTTTGACCCTCATTAAACATTTAACGGACAGCTGACAATACACAGGCACACTCACTTCACACAACAATAACACAATGTGGACACACGCACACACCGTTACAACAACAACAACAACAACAACAACAATCCATCAATGTGTAGACAAAATTTCATGTTTCTCTGACAGTGAAAACATCCGTCACCTCTGAAATAGAAACAGCATCTGCCAACACAACCTGTCGGACAGGTAACGTTCGCCAACACAAACATTTATTTCCTTCACCGATTTGATAGTTTGTCACAGAGCTGTGACTCCATGTCCGTCATTCATCCGTCAGCCATCTTGGTTTGTGGAGTCTTATTTGGAGGAGACGGAGCTGAGGAGGACCGAGGGGCGGGGCCAAAGGTCGCCCTAAAATCAAACGTCATTATTCTGGTTTGGTGGCAGCACGGTGGCACAGTGGTTAGCTCTGTTGCCCCACAACAAGAAGGTGGTGGGTTCGGTTCCCGGCCTCTCTGTGTGGAGTCTCCATGTTCTGCCTGCGTGGGTTTCCTCCCACCGTCCGTTACCGTGACCCGGAAACGGATGAATGAATAATCTGGTTTGATGAGTACGGATCAGGAATCAGGCAGGTTCCTGGTTCCTGAAGACCAAACTGGTCCTCGTCTTCAGGGACTAAAACCTGAAGACGAGCATCAAAGAGACACCTGTTGGCTCCGCCCACCACGGGGCCACCTGTCCAATCACAGCTGAGAGATTACAGTAAGTACGCTAAAGATAGCATGTTTATGGAGCTGCAGAACCAACCTGAGGGGCCCAAGAACCTGGAGACGGTGGACCAGAACCAGAGAAATGTAGACCAGAACCAGGGAAATCTAGACCAGAACCAGGGGAATGTAGACCAGAACCAGGGAAATCTAGACCAGAACCAGGGGAATGTAGACCAGAACCAGGGGAATGTAGACCAGAACCAGAGGAATGTAGACCAGAACCAGAGGAATGTAGACCAGAACCAGGGGAATGTAGACCAGAACCAGGGAAATCTAGACCAGAACCAGGGAAATCTAGACCAGAACCAGGGGAATGTAGACCAGAACCAGGGGAATGTAGACCAGAACCAGGAGAATGTAGACCAGAACCAGAGGAATGTAGACCAGAACCAGGGGAATGTAGACCAGAACCAGGGGAATGTAGACCAGAACCAGGGAAATCTAGACCAGAACCAGGGGAATCTAGACCAGAACCACGGAAATCTAGACCAGAACCACGGAAATCTAGACCAGAACCAGGGGAATCTAGACCAGAACCACGGAAATATAGACCAGAACCACGGAAATATAGACCAGAACCAGGGGAATCTAGAGCAGAACCACGGAAATATAGACCAGAACCACGGAAATATAGACCAGAACCAGGGGAATCTAGAGCAGAACCACGGAAATATAGACCAGAACCACGGAAATATAGACCAGAACCACGGAAATATAGACCAGAACCAGGGGAATCTAGAGCAGAACCAGAGAAATGTAGACCAGAACCAGGGGAATCTGGAGCAGAGTGTGTAACTTCAACATGTTCACAACAACATGAAAGAGGGAAATCACTTCAAATTGTTCAGTTAGTCTCAAAGAAAATTAACAAAAAAATGATTTACTGTATACAAAACACACAAAGACGCACAAACACACAGCAGCTCTTAGTGTGTGTGTGTGTTTGTGCACTTTGATGGAGACCTTTGTAGAAAACTTGGGACAAACTGAGCTCAGTATGTCACACCACACGGCCTTCTGGGAAAAGAACAGGATGATTCAAAATCAGACGCTGTCCCATTGTGACATCACAGTGTAACAGGCGGTTGCTCACCTGTTCTCTTCTTCTGTGGTTGAACTCCAGCAGCTCCAGGCTTCACTTTGATCGCTCCCGGTTGAACATCCATCCGGAGGAGTCTGACTCAGACCTGCTCACGTGCTAAACTTAATACATCCATCGTTCAGCTGCACGTGCAGGACGTGGACGTGGACGTGGACGCGCGGGCACGCACACACACGTTGTGTGTTGGTCCGCAGAAAGACACAAACACTTTCTCCCAAACTAACACAAATTTGTGTTTGAATTCTTTCTGGAGCGGGACATTCTGAGCACGCACGGGGTCACGCGCACTCACGCACGGTGCACAAACACGCTCGCGGACGCACACACAGGTCAAAAACAAGGTGACCGGATCTGAACACAACTCCGATAAAAACAAAAAAAAACCAAAAACACAATCACGAACAAACAGCGACACGCGCACCTGAGCGTGCACGCATGGTCACACGTCCACGTGCACGCGCAGTCCGGTACCAGGCTGAACTCTCGGCGTGTGTGTGTGTGTGTGTGTGTGTGTGTGTCCCGGCAGGAAGCAGCAGGATGATCCAAACAAATTTCAGCCGACAATATTAAAACATTAAAATTTAAAAATAAATAAGGACGTAAAAAATTATCTTCTCCAGGGGCGGGAATAATCCGGGCTGTCGCGCGCTCAGCTCGCGGGTTATTCCCCGTTTGTTTCTTTCCGGTCCCGTCGTGTCTGTCTGCTGGTCCGCTCCTCCTCCTCCTCTTCTTCCTCCTCCTCTTCCTCCTCTCTTTTCCCTCCTCTCTTCCTCCTCTTCCTCCTCTCTTCTTCTTCTTCGCTTCTCTCCACCGTCAAGGTGAGCGCAGGAGAACGGCGTGTTTCCGGTGAGTGATTTCAAAATAAAACCCACGTGTGCTGTGTTATGAAGTTTCTCTCTCGTCCCAGTTTGTTCAAAATGTTTTAAATGACTCCATTTTTTAAAATCTTGTATTATTGATTCTGCCGTGAATATCCGTTAGTTTTCTTACTTGAGTCTTTTTCTTTTCCACTTACAGAAATGTGTCTGAAATAATCGATTGATGATCCATAAATGTATTTGAGGAACTTCAGGTCATGACTGATCCAAAGTGAAGGAAAATGATCGGACTCTGCAGTAAAATGAGAGTCTGTGTTTCCTCTGACAGATGAAGTGAACTGCTGCTCCTCATTGAGGTTTTGTTTCCTCTGATAATTTAATGATTAGGTTGAACTGTTAACTGTTAAAGAAAAACTATTCACAGATATTTACAGACACCAACACAAACGACACATTTACATTTAGGTTTGTCATCAAACGGTCTTAAAAACAATATTCTACCTTTATAAGATTAACTGCCAGATAGGATGCTTTTATTTTGAAGGCAGAGCAGCATCGGTCCTGGTGTGATTGTGGATGAATAATTCTAATTTTATTCATCCGTATCACAGAAACAGCGTCTGAACTCTTCAGTTGTTAATGCTGTCATTCAGTGACCTCACACTGAAGTACGTCACTGGTTTCCCATTTCATTTTTCTTATCCTTCTCTGCTTTATAAAAACGTGTTGAGCAAAATGTCAACACAAGTTAAACAATTAGAAATGTAATCTCTGAACTGAAAACAAATTCAGAACAGAAGTGACTCTGATTCTGGTGAAACGGATTCATTATTGCTGTTTTGATCAGATCACATTATAAAATGTATTTTATTTGTACACCGTGACTAAAAGCACCTTTACGTTTTAAATTTGTGTTCATTAATTACACAAAACACAAACCAGAGTAAGATGAAGCGTTGCTCACCTGGTTTGACCCACCGAGGCCTCCGTTTGTGGCAACACAGCGTCACCTTGTGGATCCGAACAACACTGCAGGACAGTACAGAAGGATTTCAACACTTCATTTCCTCTGCAACAATTATTACCACAACTACAGTCACAATTAGTCTCACTGCAGCGAAACAACCGTGTTAATAATCAGAATGTCTAAATGCTGCACTTTGTTCTGCAGCTTAATTGTCTGACTGTTGAAACTTCAGATTCTAATGAAGACATTTGACACTTTGTGGCCACAGTTCAACAAAATGCTCCTAACCTCATCGATAAAGCGAGTCCACTTCAGTCTCCAGACCTGCATCCACTGGTCCTCCTTTGGGATGTGGTTCCAGACTCTGAAGATCTGTGGCAGGTGTTCCTAATAAAGTGATCACTCTTTTTAAATGTTTCTAAATTTTACTACGACCAGCAATAATAAGAATGAGAAAGTCAATACTGAGAGCAGTAAAACTAATCGATCACCGATGGTTTACTGATTCCTTTAAATTCAACCCAATTAAACAGATTCATGCTTTAACTCCTGGACAGTCTCAAACATTTCTAAAGAGATCTTCAGATGAGGACGTGGACTCTTTGAGTCTTGTGACGCCTGTAGAGTTACACAATTACTCATGTTGTCTCAGTATTATTAGAACAAACTTGTGAAACTTTCCTGCTAACCATGCATCCGTACCTCCATCAGTGTGACACAAAGATCAGCGCTCCACTTCCTGTTTTTGGCCCGCTGAGTCATCCTCAGGTAGAGTTCACATCTCATCAGCAGCTCCAGACATTTAACAGTGAAACGATGATTCACTGCCAGCAGGATGCAGACTAAAGGTCATTATTATTGAAGTCTATGGGAAAATGTCCCTCCTCCTTTATATTGAAGTCTATGGGAAAATGTCCCTCCTCCTCCTTTATATTGAAGTCTATGGGAAAATGTCCCTCCTCCTCCTCAGTAAACGTTTTCCTGATCAGTTTATGGTCTCAGTCTCTAGTTTACAGTCTTCAATACAACATGATGTTCATTTTTTAAATGATGCTCCATTTAGAGGGAAAGGAGAGGGGTTAGGGGGCGGGGCTACGGTGGGATCAACTTTAGTGCTGCTGTCGTTCAAGTGTTTGTTGAAAGTCAACAGAAGTCACACGATCCTGTTTGATAGATGTCATGAGACGGCATCCAGGACAAACAGACTGTTGAAGCTCCTTCAGTGTGGTGTCATGATGATAAAGTCTCGCTGTCACATGACGGCATCACTTAACTGTCAAGAAACTGATCAGGAACACCTTTTACTTTAAGAAGATGAAAAGATAGCAGATTGTCAGAAAATCTTTCACACTGAAACTTCAGCTCTGTGAGCCGGAACTGTGAAACAGGATGTGGTCTCACAGTTTCACATCCTTCGCAGGATTTTGTGTTTATAGATGAACTTCTGTGAATGTAAATTTGTCGAGTTAAAGCAGCTGAAAGTGTCTCAGAACTAAAAATAAGAAGATATTCATGTCATCGAGTCTGGTTTCTGGGACTATCACAGTGTCTGAACCGGAGCGCTGGTTCCTCCTCTGACTGTGACCGACTGCTGAACTGTGAACACAATGTGACCATCACTCACTGATCCTTCAGATCATGTGATCGTCTTCAGCTGATCCAACAGGGAACTAAATCCAGAGTGAAATCTGACCTGAACTTCTGCTGAACGGTCCAGAGAATCAGGCCAAGGGAAAGAACAGGACCAGATTTAAACCAGATCTGCTCCACATCAGGTTAGGGACAGGACAGATTACACAAGTCACAGGAACAAGTGTTGACCATCATGATTCTCAGTGTGGTAGCACAGCACTCGTCTGCAATGGTGTGAACAACACCATTGCAGACGAGTGCCACCAGCCTTATGTGTTCCTGTTGACCCCAGCCTCCTAATATGAAGATAACACAGCAGTTCAAGTCTCTGGGCGGACGATGATTTTAATCAGGAGTTTAACACAGAGCCGAAACTATGAGGAACAAGAAGTGGTTCAGTCTTAGAGCATTTTACACGTAAACAGAAGAACAGCTGATGAAATGATGAAACACTAATGAACAAAAAAATGAAGCATTTTCAATCTGTGTGTTGCACAACCGGCATCCAGCTGCGCAACCAAAACCCCCCCGAGCTGCAGACTTCCTCCAACTCAATGTGACATGATCCTCTGAAGTTTACAAAAAGGCTGAAGGTGAATTAACAGAAACAAACAGGAAGACAGAAGAAAGAACCCCCTCAGTGCCTCCAGCCATCAGTCCACTGAGGGCTTTGGAAGTTCTTCATTCTCAGGTGTCTCCAGGGTCGCCTACTGTCCCTTGAAAAAACAGAATGGTCCCATATGCATCCCGTATTGAGCGTAAAAGGGACGCACTTTGTCCCGTAGTTCTGTGAGGATCAAAAATAGTCTGTAAAACATGACTTCGAAGGCAATCGGGTCGGCTGGCCCTGCAAACTGGGTGTCCCTTATTGATTTTTCAGGGAGATGGCCATCCTAGGTGTCACAGGGTCTCAATGTCCAGGTGTCCAGGTGTCCCAGAGGTGAGGCATTGTGGGACGAGGGAGCTGAGCTTTGAAGTAAATGCACTCTGGAGGAGCAGCAGCTGGACTAACGGGAGAGAACTGGATCTCCTCATACTGGAACACAGCAGGAGGAGGGTTAGCGTCACTGCTAGCATCACTGTTAGCGCCACTATGACCGCCTTACAGGTTTGCTCACCTGCGGCCTCTCTGTGTTGTCACGTGTTCCAGGTGAGGCTGAGTTCACCTGGAAGACTCCGTTCTTCCTCTTCAAACGAAGCAGCGCAGAAACCAAACCTGCCAACAGAGCGACAGGTGAGTCCTGACCTTCAGACCAGGTAGCTGGACCTTCTACCCCCCACTGAGGAAACACCAGACTGTCCTACTGAAGGATCAGGGACTAAACTGAACTGGATCCTGTCCTGCAGACTCTGGGGGCGTGACTCCACCACCAAATTCAAAGAAAACACGACTCACCTGTAATGACAAGGATGACGAAGACATTCAGGGTGACCGAGCCGTACAGTAAGTGGTCTCTCTGCCATTTTGTCCCGTTGTGTGAGGTCTGAGGTTTAGAGTGGTTGGTAGACAGAGCTGGACGACTTCCTGTGAAAGAGTCAGTGAACAACCAAAGCAGCAGCCAAACATTAATCTGCTTCGCAGAAGAACTCCTTTCTTAGTTTTGGAGTGTTCGGATTACAGATTGTTTTTACCTGAGACGAGGAGGAAGCTGTCCACAGTACTGATGCTGGCATTCATCCTCTTGGCACAGAAGTAATGTCTGAAATCTTCTGTTGTGATGTTCTGAATATGCAGTCTGTTTTCCTGAAGACAAAATTTGTTTCCAGCGTTCAGCAAACTGAACGTTTTCTCCGGTTTCCTAGAGAAAGTCCGACCGATGAGGCCCTGTAAGCGTCCAAAGATCTGCAGGTACCAGTAGATGTCTGTTTTCTTCTCAGAGCAGGTCAACGTGATGTTTTGTCCCGGAGTCACCTGGACCTTCATCACACGGTCAGCACCAGCACAGACCAGAAACAGGATGATCCAGAGCAGATCCATGCTCAGGTTCAGGATCCAGAACCAGACCAGGCTCTGAGAACAGAGCTGGCCTGATGTGACTCTGCTTTGTCCTGCACTGAGACACATGTGCTCCTCACTTCCTCTTTCTAAAGGTGATGCCGGCTGTCAGACCTGATCATCTGAGCTAGTTTCCCCTGACGCTCAGCAGCCTGAAGTGAAACTTCAGTCCTCCAGAGACCAGCTGACTCAGAGTCCCAGCCCTTCCACACCAATATTGATCTTTGATTGAGCTTCATCTCCATCAAGTGTCAGAAATCTGCCTCAAAGCCGACAGCAGCTTCCTTCACAATAAGAGTCTAACAGCCACGGTGTAGGAGGAATGTTGTCGTCCTAGTAACTACAGCAGTTGTTTTATGGTCACTTTTTTTTTTCACCACTTTTTTCACATTAAAAGGACTTTATAAATAAAATGTACCATCATCATCATCACATTAACCATCTGGCTCCATCTTGTGTCTCAAAGTTGTTACTGCAGAAAAAACTGGAACATTGACAAATTCACTTGTTTTTTTTATTTTTTTATTATAAATGTAAAAAAATGTTTTTTTTTCCCCAACAAACTGTTTGTTCACTACTTTTTATCCACAGTCAGTTTGTTTACAGCCAATTTTCTTTTTTTTTTTTTTTTTTTAACAGTTTAAGTCTGTTTACATGACACTGTTGACCTTCAGCTTCAGATCAGGGAAAGAAAAAGGACAAAAACAACAAAGTGAATTAATCAATGTCTGATCAATATGTGATCAGGATCAATCAGGATCTGATCCACATCGAACCAGCAGTCAGAACGTGATCGCCTGATGTTCATCAATTTGAAGTTCAGGAGAAGAAGAAGATCAGGACTGAGAGCAGAGTCATGCGGAGGGAACTTGGCATGACGACATTACTGCCTGAACCTTCTGGACCAGAGATCGCTGTCGTGGGTTTACCTGCAACAGGAAGAAGACCAGGATCAGGAGAGTCCCTGAAGTAGAACCAGTTCATGATCCAGACCTGGGACTGAGCTCCAGCAGAGGGCAGCAGATCGGACGGTGTGGAACCAGGACTCCTGGTCGGAGCTACACACCTGAGACCCCCAGCTGGACCTTCTGCCTGAAGTCTACCACCATGTGACACTCGTACACGCCGCTGTCCACCTGCTGGACATCCTGCAGGACGATGGAGAAGTTCCCCTGTCGGTACAGCCCAGGGAAACTGACCACACGCCCTCTGAAGTTCTGGTGCTGGGACGTGGCGTTCTGGACACCCTCCATGTCCACGACCACGTGGGCTTCCTGGGTCCTCCAGGAGACGTTGACTTTTTTTGGCAGGAGGTCCATTCCTGGGAAGTGACAGGGCAGCAGGACGTCTTCTCCGGCGATAGCCTGGACCTGGACCTGGTCCTGACAGCTCCCTGAGACACAACACAGCTGTCAAACTGGGACTGGACCAGACCACCAGCTGAGGGGGTCTGGATCTGATCTGTTCCTCCAGCTGGACCCCACAGACCTGATGTTCATGTTTTAATGAAAGGAAAATGGACCAGAAAGTAGGGGATGGATAAGGGGCGGGGCTACTGTGTGACTGACGGACAATACCACCCAATCAGGAGAGAGTACGGAGCAGTTCAGCTCCACCTTCTCCACCAAATCTGATTTCTACTGGTTTAAATAAAACAAAGACAGCAGATAGATAAAACTAACTGCTGCCTTCAGACCGGCAGCTGACAGACTGATGGATGATGTGTGATCACGTAAAGGCAATGACGCACAAACTGACCTGTTTTCACAGCAAAGACCAACATCAGCCACACACACCTCCCTGCAGAGCTGTGGAGAAAAAACAGCGTCACCAGGTGCTCACAACATTAGGAAGGCGAAGACATGAAGAAATCAGGATCTACCATCACAGCGACATCCTTTTGTCCGAGCTCAGGTTTAACTGAGCGCCACACAAACCTGGAAACTTCCAACAACATGTCCTTCCTGCATTAAACTGACCTGAAAGCATCCATGTCGACTCCCTCTTTGGACTGCTGCGCTGAGAGGAAGTCACAGTCATCTTTGTCAGCCTTTCCTCCCAACGCCTCTCACAATCATATGCTGCACTTTCTCACAACAGGAAGTCAGATGTCATCATGACTTTACAGGAAGCTGCTGTAGTTCAACTGCAGGCTGAGGTTTGTCTTTTCGGTTTCTCTTCTGTGTTTAGGGCTCCACCAGGTCCAGGTCCTGCTCCAGGTGGATCTGGTCTAGACTAGCTCTGAGTGTTTTAATAAAGTCAATAAATGACATTTGATTGGCTGACTGTTTTCTGAGAGACTTCAGGTAAACTCTGAAACCAAATCCTTTAAGATTTGGGAGTCCAGGTTGGTGTGGCTGAGAGTCTGCTTTGTTGTGACATCACAAAGTGCTAACAACTGCTTTTAAGGCATTTTCTGAATGCCAGCTATTCTATAGAGAAGTGCATTATATGAACCTTTAGACAGCAGCAGCAGCAATTGTACCGCGATATATTTATACCCCCCCCCCCCGAATAAAACCCCAGACAAACAAGATAAGCTAAAATATTTGTACTAGATTAACTTCAGATCTTCATTTTTATTTCAGAATAACAGCCAGTCTTAATTTCACTGTTCAGGCGTGCAGAGAAGCAGTAAAAGACAAAGACCGGATTCCTCATCGCTTTCAGAAGGTACTTCCTGCCCCCCCCCACATCCGTCTGCAGAGCACTGCAGTTAACTCTTCAAAAATATAACACATGATTTACAGCTGCAGTTTGAGTGGGTTACAATCTTGGGTGGTTTTACCAAAAAAAAAAAAAAAAAAAAAAAAATCTTACCACATTTTCTTTAACAAAGCCCTAAAACATCAAATCTGTGTGTATCTATCTATATCTATATCTATCTAGAGATATCTATATATCTATATCTATCTATATATCTATATCTATATCGGTAGATATATATAGTTCCTCGGCTCAGATACTTCTGGTCTTTTCTGTCGATTGGCCCTTTAATTGTTGGTGAAGATGATTGTGAGAAGACAGACTGATTGTTTCAGGTTAATGTTCTGCGAGTCCGAAGAAGACTGACATCAGAATCAGAGTGAGGAGGAGGGACGTGGTCCAAGGTCTCTGAGGACTCACACCTGCAGAGCAGAGAAGATCTGGGTCAGTGCAGCTCCTCGGGGTTTTATCAGGACCTGCAGCGGCGGACCTACCTGAGACCGTCAGCTCGACCTCCTGCTGGAGGTTCAGTTGGGGTACGACGCAGGTGTAGTTGTTACTGTCCGTCTTCTGGACCTTCAGCAGGACGACAGAGAAGTTCCCCTTACAGGACAGACCAGGGAACGAGGCCACCCGACCCCCGAAGGCCTCGTGCTGGGATCCATTTCCGGGGGCCCCGTGGAGGCTGGTCATCAGGACCCTGGACTGCTGGTCCATCCAGAGGAAAGACACGTTCTGGGGGACAGCTGTGACATCTGGGTGGACGCAGGACAGGAGGACGTCTGCTCCGACACGAGCCTTCACAACCGTCAGGCAGCTCACTGAGGGACAACACACAATTAGAACCTGGGGGCCAGAGTGACTGGCCCTGTGGAGCTCCGCCCACAATGCACAGGTGGTAGATGATTGGCTGGATTTATCAGAACATCCAATCAACGACTGTTCAGACTTCAGGCCTTCACTTGGTTTTTAAACGCAGTTATTCACGTGATCTTTGAAACGCCAATGTTACCGGCTCCTGGCCCCGATGTGACGCGCATGCGTAGAGGAACAAAAGCCGTCACAGGCCGCATTCTGTGTACGGACATGGAGGCACAGATGTTAGCGTTTCCGGTTTAATCGGGCCCAACGTTTCCCTTCACCGCCGTCCGCCATGTTTGTTTTAACTCCCGCCTGCGCACAATGATGATGATCGTCGATGTAGAGTGACGTAAGAGTCGCACCCGTTTCTGTTCACACTGAGGCCGCATTTCAAAACTTCTGATCCGGATCTGATTTAGAATGAAGTTCCATCAGGACCCCTAAAAGAGACCAGGTCCAGACCCACCTGTCCTCAGACAGTACCGAAATCACCACATTAGGACCTGCTGTGTGAGCACAGCCACAGACACACAACACCATCAGAGAGACGAGACCAGAGAGACGAGACAACACCATCAGAGAAGAGAGACGAGACAACACAATCAGAGAGACGAGACCAGAGAGACCACACCATCAGAGAAGAGAGACGAGACAACACAATCAGAGAGACGAGACCAGAGAGACCACACCATCAGAGAAGAGAGACGAGACAACACAATCAGAGAGACGAGACCAGAGAGATGAGACGAAACCATCAGAGAGACAAAACCAGAGAGACGAGACAACACCATCAGAGAAGAGAGACGAGACCAAACCATCAGAGAGATGAGACGAGACAACACAATCAGAGAGACAAAACCAGAGAGGACAGACACTGACCTGCTGAGGTGTTGAAGAGGATCCAGGTCAGTGTGATGCTGTGGAGAAACAGCAGCATAATCAGAGTCAGTGTTCTAACTGAAGTCCAACAGAAAGTGGTCTGGACTGGAGAGAAACTGACCCTGCCTGTGGCTCCTGTAAGACCCCCTAACACTCAAAGGGCCCTCCGCCCTCATACCTTGCATACTGATGATAACAGCTGTTGCCTGAGGGAGAGGGGGCTCGTCATGTAAGGCGGGTCCAGATCAAAGTCTTTATGGGGTCATCAATAGACATGGGGGAGCTGTTGGTTCTCTTTAAATAATCCAGACCTGCTCTATATGTAAAGTGCCTTGATGTAACTTTGTTATGATTTGGCGCTCTATAAATAAATCTAATTTGATTTTAAACACGACAGAAGCTGTGCATGAAAAACTGTCTTAAATGTTTTCTTTTTTTTTTTTAAACAGTAATAACCAAAACGTAATCGGCAGGAATAATTCATTTAAAATACTAATTATCTTCTGTTACAGGAAGCATTTCATTGGACTGTTTTACAGACATCTAATAAAGGCAAAGTGATCCGGACTGGTTCTCAAAGGCAGAGAGGGAACATACCAGCCTGTCCTCACGGTCCAAGTCCAACAACACGTCCCCATGTTTGTCTGCTGACATCCAGTCAGGAAGTGAAAGTAAATGAACAGAAAGCACAGAAATGAGTGGGAGGTTCAGTCACAGCAGGACTGACAGTCAGTGATAAACTAAACAATCTGATGACCTCTGGTTGTATTAGTGCTGCTGTTTGAGAGACATTCTAAAAGACAGTTTGATGAAGGAGCATTCAGCAGACAGAGGACATTCATTAAGTCTGATGATCTCAGGAGGGAAAAGATCACCCTCCAGCAAACAATAGACGGGCGTGCCTGGAATAGTCAAATGTCATGTGACATGCAGGAACTGTATAGAACTGAAATCCACCCAATGGAAGAAGAGTCAGACTTTGAATCCACTTTGGGGAAAGATGGCCCTCCTGATTTGGATAAGTAGTTTTCATGTGCCGCCACTTTGCTGAGCTTAAATTCTTTCTTACAAAATAATCCACAACGAAAGTGAACTGTTTGTTTTCTCTGCAGCGACAGCAGTAATACAGGGACATTAGACCGTCTGTCCCCCACAGGACAAACTGGGCGTCCACACTGAGCTTCTATAGAAGAGCAATAAAAACAGACCTGACAACTCTGCCTTTATGACATTCTGCTATCAGGTGTTTTATTATTGTTCTGTGGCAGCTTTGAGTGCTGATCAAAATTCACCTGCAGGATTTGAACCCTCCAACTCAGACAGCATTATGTACTAAAGTTGGTCTTTTCTTCAGGTGCAGGTCTTCTCCAAACTCCTGATCCTGCAGTGAAGCTGATCTGGCTTCTGTCTCTGCTCACCTGGAAACACGGAAGGTTTTAAAGCAGCCAAGGAGACTTTAGACTGAGCTCATCAGTTATTAATAAAAAACAGAACTCGTTAATTCACTTGGACTGAGAAGAGTTTTTACAATGTTCACATTTTCAACACCTTCAACTGTCATCTAAACAAACTATCATGAATGATCAATTCAGTCTGACTTCTTTACATTTTAATATCCCTCTGAAAAGCCTGACAGACATTTGACTGTTTAAGGCTTCTTTAACTGAGCAGAGGTCACCCCGTGGGCAGATGGTGTCACTACGTTATGTTACCTCACTGCTCCTGTTGGTGCAGGGTCCACAATCCAGGGTCCACAATCCAGGGTCCACAATCCAGGGTCCACAATCCAGGGTCCTTGCTGTTGTGGAAATAAGCAGAACCATCGGATCATTAAGGCTGAACACAGCAGCTCCAAACCAAGTCCGACCCAAACTGGTGACTGCTGAAATGATGTTAGAACAGACTGACAGGTGATGCACTGCAGTGTTCCTCCTCTTCATCATCATTGTCATCATCCAGTCTTTGGAGAATCACAGAGCAGCAGGTTTGAGCCGAAACAGCAAAAGTGTCCCTCTTTAATAGAAGACATCCAACCGTCTTCTGCCCAGATCTGTGATGGAGAAACGTAAAAAATTAAAATCCCTAAAAATATCCTCCAGGTGGGATTTGAACCGTCAACTTCAAGAAGCCCGTCAATGTTTCATCTTTATGCTTGTAGATATTGAAGTAGCTTAAAGTGTGTCTGTCCTGAAAGTCGCTAAAAATAAAATGTTATGTTACATTATTATGATAATTATCACTGCACACCTGTGGTCATCAGTAACCCGCACACACCTCATACAGGTAATTTCCACCAATCAGGAGCCGACCGGAAACAGGCGACCAATCAGGTCAGAGCATTGGTTATCGTCTTCCTGGTCACGTGGAGCGGCCGTCGGACAGAAATGAAACCAAAGTAAACCCAAAATCTGTAAGTAGGACATTCTGTAAGATAAATTAAACAAACTGTGGTGAAGTCCGGATGCTAAAAGAAGCAGCAGCTGTTTTGATGGCGGAGCGAACACACCCCGAGCGGGGTAAGCTAACGAGCTAACTAGTTAGCCTTGTTCTTTTAGGCGGAACTTCAGATCTAAAGTCATTACCGGCTGTTGTGTGTCCGTGTTTGTGTGACTAAAGCAGCAGTTAGTCGATTGTCAGTTTCTTTCACCGTAAACCGGAAGTCAGTTCTTAGCCGCTTTAAAACAGGAAGTTGCGATGTGCTGCCGCCCGCAACTGTTTTAGAGCAGCGAAGAAGAATTAAAATTGGAATAGGCAAAATAAAATCCTTTCTTCACAATTCACTAAAATAGATTTGGACGGTTTGCTAACGGCTAACGTTTCACCTTTAACCGGAAGTCAATTCTTCTTCGTCGCTTTAAAACCGGAAGCTGTACCGTGTGTTCTTATTCTGGTTTAATTTTAGTTTGATTAAATCATCCGTCACGTTTTGATTCTTTCTGGTTAAACACGGAAATGTTTTTTGGAGGGAAACTTACAAGTTGGTATTTTTACTAAAACGCAACTTTGAGATTTCGAAACAGCCGGAAGTCCCTCAAACTATCTTCACGAGTGAAAGACGAGAAACAGCAAAAAGGTCCAGATACTGAAAACAGTCCACAGGAAAACCTCAGTAGACTAAAGTATTAAAAGTTAAAGCTGACTGTTGTGTTTGGAAATTTCACTTCGTTTAAAACAAGCTATAACTGACACTTTAAATGTGTCGGCTAAATTATCACATTGGAAGAATATGAAAAGAAATGCGTTACAAAACAATTGGTAGAATCTTAAAACTCAATCTGCATCTAAAATTACAACAATTGGTAACAAAACCAACATAAATACTGTGAGTACCTAAACTGGCACCTGTAAGTTGGAGGTTCAGTAGATGATGATCATCAGGGGCAGCTGGAAACCTTTCAAACACACCTGGATTAATGATCTGAAAGATAACAAATCAACGATTAGAAATTACTATTATGGATTAATGTAACAAATCAAATAAATCTCTTCCAGATAAATAAAATTGTCCGTTCAGCTTAAGTGTAGGAGCTCCTTACCTGCTGCCCTCGTGATGGTGAAAAGACTGATGGGACCGCTGAGCAGGCCTTATATAGGCTCAGCTCAGGTGGCCTCAATCAGGGAAAGGAAGTGAGGTCAGTAAGAACAGACTGTGGAAGGTAAGAAAATAAGAGCCTGAAGACTGAAATGAGTGAGATTTAAGATGTGCAGCCATCACAGAGCTCTTTCTCCTGACAGGACGGCTCAAACTCAGCAGACTTTGGTGGGTGAAGTGCGGTTCGATTCCCACAGAGATGATTTCCCTCCATCGATCATCCTGAAAACCTGAAACCACCAACAGCCCAAAATCAGCTGCAGCAGAGTGAAGCTGCTCACTCAGACAACAAAGTCTTTATTTTCATCTCATGACATTCATTCATCCATCTTCTTCCTCTGATCAGTTTCCGGGTCACGGGGGGTTCTGGAGGGCGGGGTCACAGAGACAGACAGACCTACGGACAGTTTAGAGTCACCAATGAACCCAAACGTGATTTCTCTGGAGACTCCACACAGAAAGGCCCCAGGCCGGGAACAGAACCCAGGACCTCCTTGTTGTGGGGCAACAGCACTAAACACTATGCTGTCAATTAAGGCAATTAATGGAATTAGTTATTCTTTCTCCTCCATTTGTGTCCATCAGACTGCAGGAAACAGGACATCCTGCAGCTCCTCCAGAGACAGCCAGAAGGTCTCTGTGAAGACGTTCATGTTGCAGTGACTCCTCGATGTTTTATGTTTGTATTCAGTGTGAGCTTTGATATGAAACTAACTGTGCCAACTTCAGCATCACCCTTAGACGTGTTCCACATGGAGCTTTTTATTTCTGTTCCTGTTTCGTTGGGATGACCTTTCTCAGCCACCGTAGTTTTTTTAATTAGCTGGTCAGCATAGAGCAGCAGAGGCAGGGGGGGCTCATAGTTTATCCCCCCCCACATACTGTTTCTTCCAACAGGCTGAATGATTAAAAGATTCAAACTGATCATTGATATATCAGGAAGGTTCATTCTGTTTCATTCATTCATTCTGAGTTTTATATGTGATCCGGTCTGATGTGGTCTGGATCTGATCCAGGTTTTAGATTTCTGCTTCTTTCAATCCATCAACAGTCACTTCACAAACACACATCTACAAGTATCACCATGGCAACAAGTGAGTGTTTATTGTTTTTTTTTTACAGGATTAAACTCCCCCCCCAAAAAAAACCCAAAAACACACACATGAGCAGGCTGATGGAGCACGTCATCATCAGGTGACTAATCCTCCTGTTAGTGTCGCCTTCGGCGCCGTCCTGGAGACGTCGTGTCTCTGTCCAGGGAAGGAAACATGTTGGACAGAATCCATCAGGAGGAACCACCCTGGACTGGACTCGTCCTCTTCAGTGCTGAGACGTCTCCAGTGGCCTCAGCAGACTGAACACACACACACACACACCTTGAACACAAACATGTTTATCAAAGGCATCCTCCAACAGAAGAGTTGGAGCAGCTGCTCCCTCAGCGACCCCCCAGCAGGTGGAGCTGTGGGTCAAACCTGCAGAGACTCCAACATGGAGGACACGCTGCGTTCAGGAAGACAGTGGTTCTGTTCGAGTTTCGAACAGGAAGTTGGTGGAGCTGGGACCCCCCCCCGGTCTCCTTCACAGCAGGATCCAGTTTCTGAGCCTCAGATGGTTTTAGATGTGGAGGAGAAACGACGTCCTGGCAGAAGACAGACAAACGGACAGAACTGAGGCGTTCAACAGCATACTGTTAAGATACGAGATAATATTCTGTGCTGACGTATTAAATGAAATACAGTATTGAGGCGTTTTTATGACATTCTGGACTGAAGCTTTTTACCGTACTACACTGAGCTGTCCGTCAGGTCGGTCGGTCGGTCGGGGTTCAGGTTTGTGGAAGCTGATGTAGCTGTGGAGGAGGTCCAGGTGAGGTGGTTGGTCAGCTGTCAATCAATCAGAGTACCTGGTCCTGAAACTGTTGGTGTGTCACTGACAGACGGAGTGCAGCTCTGTGTTTGTGTGTCAGTTCAGGTGGGTTCAGTGAGCAGAACAAATTCATCACCTTCTCTGCTTCTCGCTGTTAATCCAATTATTCAGGAAGAATCTGGACCGCCGAAGAAAAAGGCCCCGAGCAGCAAGACGCCTCACTGTGTTTGCTCCAGTTGTATTCCCAGAGGGGTGGCAGCACGCACACACACACACACACACACACACACACACACACATCCAAATGAAGAGATAATTAGTGGCTGTAGTCAACAGTGGGGTCGCTCATCACTTCCAGCCCTCTGAGCTCTTTGTCTTCTGCTCTCATGTCAGAGTCTCTGTGATATTCATAAAACATTATTGATCCCTGAAGGGAAAGTCTCTCCTCCATTAGGAGGTCAGTCTGAAGATGCTGCAGGACATTTTTTAAAGTCTAATATTGTCCTCATTAAAAATACTAAACAAAACAGCACAAATACAAACCAGGCTGAGTGTGAGAGCAGCTGTTCAAACTGCACAGGCAGGAATATGAGAAAAACACCTTCTATTAATAATGATGATGGAAAATGAGAATTCTCCACCAGAAACTTAAAGATCTCACCTGGAGCCTCGTTCACTGAATAATAAAATGATCTGACCCACATGAGCAGGACCGAGGTCTGTTCGAGTCCTGTTTCAGCCACATCACACAGAACAAGGTCGACACAAATACCTGGCTCAGACTGTCTCTCTCAGCGAGTCAGTCACTGGCCTGGGGGGTTGTGTTGTGGTTGAGTTGTGCGTTTGTGCTGCTGTGTCGTCGCCCCCAGCTTCATCTCTAACAACCTCATTTACACAGAGTTTACACAGGATCCCCAGGACAGGCTGACCTGTTAAACCCCCCCACCTCCCTGTTTACTGTTTTATAATCACAACGAGACCTCCTCCAGACAAAACATCTCACTCCGGACCTCCAATCTGATGGAGCGGGTGACGGATCCAGATGTGCAGAGCTGGAGTCAGGGAGCAGTATAAACACAGTTTGTGTTGTGTTGTGCGCTCCTGTAGTTGTTGCTGAGGCAGATTGATTGCGTGGCCTTCAGCTCAGGGACGGTTCAGCCCACTGAACGCTGCAGCAGCTCCAACGATCAGCTCGTCCTCTCGGGCCTCCATTCTGTGTGTGTCTGTGTGCGTCTGTGTGCGTCTGTGGATGGAGCTCTGTACACTCGCTGCAGGGACATGAGGGAGAAGTGAAGCAGCCATGAGTCTAATGACTGAGCTTCTGTTTTTGGACGAGGTCATAAACTCTGGCTGTCGACCTAAAACCTGCCCCCCCCCACCACCACCACCACCACCACCACCAGGGCCTGTGATTAGCCACCAACTTTGACCTTCTCCAGCCGGGACAACAATCAGCTGAAGCTCTGCGGCTGTAATTGAGGAGGAAAACAGCTGCCTTTTAATGGCACCCTCACCTGTTTACTGAGGCTCCGCCCCCAGCAGGGGGAGGAGCTTCAGACGCCTTCATACACCAAACTAACAGAACATGGAAACACCAGAGGACGGCTGAGTCCTGGTCTTCTGGTGGTCTCAGGACCAGAAGAGGGACTTTGGTTCTGTCAGTGCGTTCTGGTTTTATTTAAATGTACCTTTTCTTTCTCTGAAATCATCTCCGCTCATTAAAACTACATCGTATTTAATTACTTTTACAGCGTTCTCCAACCTTCACTGGTGTCATTATCTGTTTTCTGACAGTCCATCTAAAGGAAAGCAGACGAGTTCATTACTCCGTCTGTCTCTGCTGGGCTCGGCTCAGGGACTTCCTGTTTCTGAATCAGGAAACGGGCTTCTTTAAACCTCCATGAGTCTAATCTCTGAGGGGAGGAAGAGGAGGATGGAGCCCTGCAGGAGGGGGGACGGGGAAGACTCATCTGAATTTCAACAGTGACCTGGCTGCCCCCCCAGAGGGAAACAGCATTAACACATTTACTGGGAGCCGGAGCTTCCATTAGAGACCGACGGCCCGTTCTACTGCTGCTGCACACGTCATTTTACATCCTGCTCCCACCAACTGGACTCGTGACGTCATCACGGTGACTGACGCTGCGGCGGCGGCGGCTCAGAGCCGTTTGTTAAACATCCAGATCTGTCCGATAATCACTCCTAATCAGCAGAGTAATTAACACAGGATGAGCCAACGATCTGAAGAGCTCCAAATCTGAATTATTAGCATAATGTTAACTGCTTTGTTTCATAAAACCAGCTGGCTAATTGTTCTCAGATTCCCTGAACACTTTGTGTGTGTGTGTGTGTGTGTGTGTGTGTGTGAGTCATGACTACACTTCCTGCTGAGAATAACCAAAATAAAAGCACACTGATACTGAGCCGTGACTTCAAATCAAAACCATTTGTGACGTGACTGATCGATGGATCAATAATTAATAATGAGATCACTGATTGACGGTCACCGTCTCGCCGTCTCTTCAGCTGTTGGTTGGTTGAAGCCTGACTCTCATTGCATCATCATAACACCCACCATCAGTGCGACCTTGACCCCGCCCTCTGTCGCTCCACAATGAGCCTTCGACCAATCGGCTGCCTGACCTTGCCAACACAGCCATTACACGTCTCCGCCCCCCGTCACTCATCACATGCAGGTGACACCCTTGAACAAATCAAACACACTGTTTCAAAACACTGTGAAGAGCCTGTGGCTTTGACCTTCGACCCCGTCCACGTGTTCAGATGAGCAGGAGAAATATTCCAAATGATCCGTTTCTCTTCCGAACTGGTTTCATGCTGAACCTTTGAACGCCGTTGTCTTCCTGCTGTAATGATGCGACTGAAACTCTTACAGCCGATTAAAGACACTCAGGTTTCAAGTCTCCCACCTGGAGAGGGAGACAGGGAGACAGGAAGTGGCTCTCCCGATCCATCCAGCTTTGATTGGAGACAGAAGCCGAGGCAGCGATCCGGAGGAGGCCGGAGTCGGAGTGCTGAATGATGAAGACGATTATGTTTCAAGGGTTTCACGGAGCGAGCAGGAATTCATGTCCAGCCTTAATAGTGCTCGTTTTCTGCCTTGTTCACTCCATTAGCAGCGAGCAGGGGGCCCGAGTGCCGGGCCTGCCGCTAATTACGGCATGAGGGATGATCGGCGAGGGCTCATTACCGGCGGAGCGGGCCGAACATACTGTCTCTCTCCTGGATAATGATGTTGGATCCATGGAGAGGGGAGGCCGGCGCTCGCCGCTTCATCAAACGTCTGAATGTCCAGGGGTTAACGTGGCTGTTGACTTCTGCGGCTCTCTGACGGCTTCGCTCTGAATCAAAAACTGCTCGGCCTCATTAACATGAAGCACCAGTGAGAGCAGGTTTGTGTTCACACCATCAGTCAGCTCTCAGCTCACTGCAGCCAAATACGCTCTGATTTATCACAACGATTCAACAAGTTCACTCCTCAAACTGCACCAGCAGACAAACAGCTCAGTCTGTCAACACAACTTCAGGTCACCTGCCACTAAACAATACAACAAAGAGGTACACAATGACCAATCACTGTCAATAATAAACACAGCTCCTGAGTTGTGCGATGTAAAGACAAGTGTGATGTTGTCGGCTGTAACACTCTGTAACACCAAAATGGCGTGCCTTTCCTTTCGGCCTCCGACCTCAGACAGCAGAACAGAACGCTGCCTCAAAGCGCCATCGTGTTTCATTCTAATCTGACTTTTCTACAGTAGAGAAAAGTGAGTTCACTGGAATGAAATCCATTCAGCTGCTGATCAGAGCAGGAAGTTTTATATCTACATCAGTCTGAGTGGGAAAAAGAAAAAGTCCACAAATGTCAGGAAGACATTTAAATATCAGACACACCTGAAGGAGCCTGAACATGTTTTCTATATAGATTGGAGTTTTTGTGAAAAGATGAAGAAAACAGAAATCAGCAGCTGGAGGTCAGAACTCCTCAGATGGATTCACATGTACACTGAATTCATTCCTCCTCACCGTCCTGCTGAAGACACCGGCTCATTCATGTGAAGCCTTTCAGACGCCGGCGCTCTCGCCTCGCCGATGAGAGCCGACACAGTGAGCTCAGAGGAACCAGCACCACGAGGCGGCTCTAACCCAATTTTAGCCGCCGTCTCCTCACATCCTGTTTCTGCGGTTGGACCAGCAGTAATTACAGCTGTGGTAATTAAATAAGTCGTTTTCAGCCCGTTTGTGGAGATGAGCTGAACATCCCTGATCTAATTAGCTCCCGTCTGATTCTTCTTCTTCTTCTGCCGCAGACGGCTCTGAAGCTCCGGGTTCGCCTCAGCAGGCGGTGTGTATTTACCTGCAGAGGTCAAAGGTCAGGCTGTGTGCCCTCACATGTCCCGGCCTAAAGAGGGAGGAAGGCGGTCTGAGTGTAATAACAGTGATCAGCAACAGGAACATCTGGGCTGTCAGCAGCGTTGGAAAGTTGCTGCAGGTTGATGGATGTTCCTGAAGGACGAGACTCCGGTGATCTGTGTTCGATTCCCTCAGTGACAACTTGCAGCCGACTCCACGTCCGCTCTCATTGGACAGCGGTGGACTAAAGACAAGTGAAGACATCGGGAGGAAGCAGGAAGCTTCAGGAGGACCAGAGAATAATCAGCGGTTGGTCTGGAGACGTTCTCGTTCACAGGCCGGCTCCCAGAACTGCATTTAACCAGCTCAGACTCTCAGGCCGTCTTCTATTTCATCAGTCTGGATTTGAAGGTCCAGCTCAGGATAGCTGCCTGTCCTCCCTCCGCTCTGTAAACCTGCACTAACCTCGAGGAGACAACGCAAACTTCCCCCAAATCCCACAGCAATTAGTGACTGTAATGTCCTTAAACAGAGACGGAGGACGGCCGTCTGCTGCCGTCTTTTATTGTCCTAGAGGGGGCACTATGGGCTAATCTGAAACCATAAAGAGCCTCAACTTTAAAGCTGCTTTTATTTTTAAATGAAACTGAGGATGTTCTCTCTTGTTTAGTTCTGCGGTTCCAATAATTCACAGTTTCATGACTAAAAGTAAAAATGATGGAGTGTAAAACGTGATGTGTAAATTAAACTCACATGATTGGAAGAGTTTAAATTAATGTCTTGTGTTGTCTGTTTTATCATGTGAGCCGTAAAGGTGGTTTACAGTTTCTTCAGGTTACAGTAATTTTAATGAGTCTGTAATTCTCCGACTGACAGTTTGTGTTTAAAGTTTCATCTCCACCAGAGGCTTTTATTCTGAAAAGCTGCACCCAAACATGAATTTACTAAACCACATCAAGTCCACAACACAACGGCCCAGCACCTGAAGACTGTCAGGACTGAAGCACAGACCAGTCTAATGATCCAACACAAAGAATATCTGAATATTACAGTTTGTGTGACGTGAAAAGAAAAGAGAGGAAACTGCAAAAAGGAGGAGAGACGAAGGAGTGAGGAAACGACCAAAGAGAAGTAATCAGCGCGCATCGACAACATGAACACAATGTATGTGTTATAAATGTCTCCACAATCTGCTGCTGATGCCATCGATCCAGGACCAGCTGAGGGAGGATCTTAAAGGTCCAGGACACAACGATCAGGATTAACAAAGAGAAGAAACCTGAACCCTTTCAGGACCCGGTCTAATCCGGACCCCCCAGCAGGTTTCTGGACTGCTGTGAGTTCTGGATTAAATGACCTGTTTGGATGGAGGTTTTTCTGCAGCACAGATCAATACTCAGGCAGAACGTTGTGAAGAACTCGATCCCCATCAGGCCTCCTCAGCGCTGCAGCATCGTCAGGGCGACCTCGCCGGCCGATCAATGGAGCCCCTTTCAGCTCTGATAATCAAAAATCCAATCGAGGCTCTGAATGTTAATTGATCTGAGCTTTGGGGCCAGAACTGAGAGCTCCGCTTTGTGTTCTTCGCAGCTTTTTCAGTCCTTCATGTAACAAACAGACGTTTTTCTGATTCTGACCAGATTTTCAAATGATCATCTTCCACCTCTGAAACTTCTGAGAGCAGATACTAAGAAAGTCCCGTTCCACTCACCGACAGCAGGAATCCAGAGCACTCAGGGTTTCAGGGTTTGGATGGATGATTCTGCAAAAACAAAAAACAAACACAACATTAACCTGCTGAACTCGGAATTTCAGGAAGCTGCAGAAACTTTTCTGAACCAGGAGCTCAGATGAAACACCTCCTCGGGTCGGAGTGCTGCTTTTTAAAATATCAGTGTGTGGACGGATGGCGTGGAGGCCGTCCAGTCCTCCGGTCCAGGTCTGGCTCGGGCCTCGGTGTTCCCATCAGTGTGCGTTTGTGTGACTAAATCTGGCCTGGCATTTAGAGGCTGATGAAAAGGTTGATCGCTCCTTGCTGCTCTGCTCTGACTGAACAGTGTCGGCCGGCGGTGGCGGCGGCGCCCGGGGCGATGGCCCTCCGCCCTCCACCCATCTGTTTCCACCCCTGCTCTGCTTCTGTGCCGTGGCGAGCGTCTTCATAATTGCTTTTCCCACCACATCCCCTCCACTTTACACCGTGTGATGTAATATCAGCAAACTCTCAGATTGTGCCATTTAGTTTCAGATCTGAACTCGGGGGGTGGGGGGGGGGGGTGGGGGTGTTTTCTCTGAATGTCAAACTGCGTGCTGGTTGGTGCCTGAACGCTGCTCAGCCATTCAGAGGCCCATTATTGCTGCAACAAGCAGCGACTGATGATCCAACCAGGTAAGCAGCTCCTATTAGAGGAGGCTTCATTTAGTGCAGTGTTACACTGACTGCCCCCCCCCACCTTCACCCCCTCCCCCTCCCCCTCCCCCTTCCCCTTTCCCCTGGCCCATAATGGATGATCGCAGAGCTCGGCTTGCATGCAGGAAAGGTTTAATTAAATCATAGTCCAATCATAATCCATGTTGTTAATTAAACTGGATAATTTATAAGTACAAAAGAGGGTATTTATTAGCTGCTCTGCGGTGGTGGCAGCGCTGTAACGTGCACACTCCCCGTGCACGGACACATACACTTGTGCACCCCCCTGCCCCCCCCTGCCCCCCCCCCCCCTCTGCCTTACAACCTTTTACTATTGATGCCCCTGCATGATTGATAATGAGACAGAGACTGCTGTACTATTTGTCTAATGGCCGTGCAATTAAATTCCCTTGTAAATGACCCATGCCTCATTTCATCCTAATCTATGGAATTTTGATTGAATTTGTCAGCCCTAATTGAAAAATACTGCTATTTAATGTCTGCATTGCAGTTGCAGATCAGGCCGCCTTTAATGAGATCGTGTCCCAGTGACCCTGAGGGGGGGGGGGGGGGGGGGTATCCATGCATGCCCTTGGCTGGGTTGGGAATGGAGGGGGGTCCGCTGGGAGATCCACCGGGGGTCAGAGGTCGCCCGTGTCCTCCCTGTCTTCATGATGTGTTGCGCCGCCATCGGCATCGACGAGGTTTGCATTAATTGATGAGGAAGCCATTACAGGATTCATTAAAATGGAGTTTGATGCCGGCGCAGGAGCAAATATTGTGATTTAAAGCTCTGCGTGCAGTTTTGGAGGAGATGGATGGAAAGATAATCGCCCGCAGACGCCGCCGACTTCAGATCCTCAACAACAGGAGCTGAGGAGACCAGATGTTCCTGATGGAACGGACTGGAGCTGCAGATGTGGCTCAGAGTCCCAGACCAGATTTACATTTGTTGGACTGGAGTCAAACCGACATGTCGTTCAGTCGTTCCAGCTGTTTTTGGATCTTTGTTTTCCGTCTGGGGGGAGCAGACCCCGAACCCTCAGATCTGATCGGATCCTCCGACCCAGAACTGTTTCAAACGGAGGAGGGTTTTTGTCAGCACCTTTTCTCAGATTTCTCTTTTTGTTTTCGTGTCTTCATCCTGATTTTGTAAATTCTGATTCCCATCAGAATCGAGTGAAGATGAACGAATCATCCCCATTAAAAATAATAATAATAATAAATTACATTCATAGAGCGCTTTGACTTGTACCCAAAGATGCTTACACTGAATTCATACATCGTTTCCTGTTCCGGATCTTTAGGAGGCCGATCCAGATCAGCCACATAAAGGCGCTGCAGTGACGTCAGAGCGTGACGCTGTGATGTCATTAGTAATTCCTGCTTTTATGAGGGAAATGTGACTCTGAGCTGAAGATTTAATCTGTTGGACTCAGACATGAAGCTGTTCCTGCTTATTCTCAGACTCTGGATTCAGGACCGGGACCACAGAACTGTTCCCCTTCATACGAGTTCACACAGATTTTTATTTAAAATATTTGACAAACTAATTAATTCCCCGTTCATTAAATAATCCCCTCTTTAATCTGAAGTGCTGTTAGCTTCTGAATGTTTGAGGAAACATCTATTATAATATTAATATTTAGAATATTTATGTTTTGAAATATTTCGCTTGACTGAACACACACACACACACACACACACACACACACAGGAGCTGAAGGAGGTCAAACACTGAATATATACAGCTTATTATTTACAATGATGTGTTTTCTCATTCTTAAATGGCCTGTGGTTCCAATTTGTGTAATTGGCGTTTATCCAGAAGACCGTCGGCGACCTCCGCGTCATCTCTGTCGACCAATCGGGGAGCGGAGCGCGGGGAGGGGGCGGGGCTCTCCTGGAGAAGACAGCGCAATTAAACAGAGGGGAGCGCAATTTAAATCCAAAACAGCTCCGGACGGGCCGAGTGGGAACACAGACACACACACACACACCGACACACACCGACACACACCGACACACACCGTGAGCCACCGGGAGGGGCGGACAGCTGCCCGGTGCTGAGGTGAGGTGTCCGGTCAGACCCGGAGCTCCGAGTCCTTCATGGTCAGTAATCTGCCGGGAAACTTCCCGGAGGAGGAAGTCCTCCTGCCGGTCCTCCTGCTGGTCCTCCTGCCGGTCCTCCAGTCGGTCTTCCTGCCGGTCCTCCTGCCGGTCCTCCTGCTGGTCTTCCTGCCGGTCCTCCTGCTGGTCCTCCTGCTGGTCCTCCAGTCGGTCTTCCTGCCGGTCCTCCTGCCGGTCCTCCTGTCGGTCCTCCAGTCGGTCCTCCTGCCGGTCCTCCTGCCGGTCCTCCAGTCGGTCCTCCTGCCGGTCCTCCAGTCGGTCCTCCTGCCGGTCCTCCTCCAGGTCCTCCTCCAGTCGGTCCTCCAGTCGGTCCTCCAGGTCCTCCTCCAGTCCCCCCTCCTGCCGGTGCACCGATGGATTGGATGTCTGTAATCGGATTATCGCGCCTCTGAGCTCCGGTTTGCTGTCAGAGGCGGCTCCTCCGGGGGTCGGTCGTCCGTCTGTAGCCGCCCACAGCGCCCCTTCTCCGGCTTCCTCCGAGCTGCAGCGGTCGGTAAATGAGCGCAGCGTTCAGCCCGTCCTTCATGGTGATGCAGCGGCCACTCGGAAGCACCACCGCCTTCAGCATCGACTCTCTGATCGGGGGGCCCCCGCAGCCCAGCCCGGGACACTTCGTCTACACCGGCTACCCGATGTTCATGCCGTACCGGTCGGTGGTGCTGCAGCCGCCGCCTCCGCCTCCTCCGGCCCTGCAGCAGGCTCTCCCGGCCGGGCACCACCCGCACCCGCAGATCCCCGGCCTGCAGGGCGGCTTCTGCTCCAGCCTGGCGCAGGGCATGGCGCTGACCTCCACCCTCATGGCGTCGCTGCCCGGCGGCTTCTCCCCGACCCAGCAGCACCAGGAGACGGCCAGGAAGTTCGGCTCTCAGGCGCTGCACGCCGTCTTCGACAAGGCTCAGGAGCTGCGGCTGGACCCGGAGGACGGAAAGGGCTTCCTGCCGGGGAAGGAGTCCGGGCTGCAGGCTTTCCACGACACGGACACGGCGGTGCAGACCTCCACAGGTAGGCGGGAGGCGGCCAAAGAGCCCATTTACTGTCAAATATTCCGATTTCTGCTTCCAATTTATGTTTGAATGTCTCTAAAATGTCACCAAAGATTTCCTAAAATTTTATCTAAATAAATAGAGAAAAGATTTTTCCAGCTGTTAAAATAAAGTTACATTTGAAGGATTAATAATCTCCTTTAACATTTAATTGTTTTAGTTAAATCTGTTCGAAATGTTTTTTTTTTTTTTTTTTTTTTAAATAAAAATCCGTTTTATGGACACATAAATATATTTAAATAGTAAAAACCAGATGGAGGAATATCAGGCCTCACACTCATATTCTGGAAATCTGTTTCAGGTTTCCTCCAAATTCAGCCGAATGTCACAGCTTCCATTTATTTCCTGTTTCACATCTTCGTGATGTTTATTTAGGATTATTTTTATTTACTCATAATCTTCAGTTCCGTGTCCCGCGCGGACAAAACGCAGAGAAAGGCCGCGCGGCGCGTAATTACGCGTGAAAAATAAAAGTCTGCAGAAAGCGTGTTTCCGGCCTGATGTGCTGATGGACAGGGGACAGGACCCCCCCGTCCATCCTTTAATCAGACAGTCTACGGGTCCTGTCCGGTTCTCCGTCCTCAGATCTAATCCGGATTCATTTTATTCTAACGTGAATTTGGAGCCGGTTTGTTTGTGAAGATCAGATTTTTAGGTCGAACTCTCACTTTTCTTTTTTTATTTTAAATGTAAAATCAAAGTAAATCTGAAGCCCTGTTATAGTGCAGTTACTAACAGTGTGCCCCCCCCCCCCACAGTCAGACACAGTAAGGAGGACTCCAAGGAGGAGGACTGCGGCCGGAAGGAGGAGACCTTCTCCATGGACAGTGACCTGGACTACAGCTCCGATGACAACCTCACCTCCATGTGCCAGAAGGAGGACGCGGACGGCGGCGGCCTGGACGACGGCCCCCACCTCCACGGCTCAGCCGGCGGAGGCTCTGCGTCGGGCGGCGGCGGGGGGAGCGGCGGGGGCGGCGGAGGGAAGAACCGGCGGCGGCGGACGGCGTTCACCAGCGAGCAGCTTCTGGAGCTGGAGAAGGAGTTCCACTGCAAGAAGTACCTGTCCCTCACCGAGCGCTCCCAGATCGCGCATGCGCTCAAACTGAGCGAGGTGCAGGTGAAGATCTGGTTCCAGAACCGGCGCGCCAAGTGGAAACGGGTCAAGGCCGGAAACGTCAACAACAAGTCCGGGGAGCCGTCCCGGAACCCCAAAATAGTGGTCCCGATCCCGGTGCACGTCAGCCGCTTCGCGATACGGAGTCAGCACCAGCAGATGGAGCAGGCCCGACCGTAGAAGAAGAAGAGTCCGGACCGAACTGGGACCACTGACTCGGTCCGGGTTGATGGTTCGAGTCCAAACTGCACAAACTGATTCTTCGGGTCTCTTATTTTGGAAGATTTTCAGCCGAGATGAATCAAAGTTCCGGCACAGAATTCAAATCGACGTTCTCAGACTGAACTTATCGGCCGAGCTGACCCTTGACCCCTGACCCCTGACCCCTCAGACTCTTCCTGTGGGTCAGCCGGGTCAGAGTGTAAAAACCTGATTTTAGGGATTTTCCTGATTTAAATCCAAATCATGAAATCCGGATCAAACTGAAATCATCTGGATCTAAAATGGGAACATTTCTTATGAAACAGACGTTTTTCAAAGTAACCAGATATTTCCAGTCTAACTCTGAGTGTCTTTATGTTTAAAGTGTGGAAGTGCAGTTATTAAATCTGACTTTTGCTTCCCGGGCCTTTCTTTCCTTTCTGACTGTGACGGTGTAAACATGTTCAAATAGCTGTGACCTCAGAGAGTCCACCTTCACCTCCGGTGTTCAGATGACGTCAGACTTCACCTGTGTCTTAAACCTCATCAGCAGACTGCCGGAGTCTGTGGAGGCTCTGAGGAGGAGGAGGAGGAGGAGGAGGAGGATGAAGAGCTCTCAGACATGTTGACCAAAACTCCTCCCACATGTAAATAAGAAGGACCAACCAGAGGACGTCTCGCGGACAGTCAACAGACGGACGGCGGCTATTTGAACTTTGTTGTTGATTTTTATTTTGATTTTTTTGTGCTACTGAAGATCTAAACGTGTTACTGCTTCATTTCATTTCCGTTTCCTTCCTTTGGACAAAGTGACGCTGCTAATTTATTTATATAAAAATTGTGCAAAAGTAACTAACTTTCCCTGAAGATATAAAAGTGTGAATTAAAAGATGAACCGTGATTATTGATGGATCTACGACCTGTCCCTTCATTCACCCAGAAATCAGCTGCAGCTGCTTCTCTCCGTAATTACACACTAAATTTATACAAACAGAAAAAATGCTCTGCCGTCAGATCGATTATTGATCAGACATTTCCTGAAAAATAACAGTCTCCATTTTTTACATTTAATTTCGAAGGCCCGATTTTTTAAGGCCTCAAATCTTCACTAGTAATTTGAAAAATGAAGAAAACATTTTTAACGCTTCAAGATGGAATAATCAGAAACTAATAATGTAATTTCACTGGAATTAGATACAAAAAAATAGACATTAAAAAAACGAAGATAAAAATTCTCCAGCTGAGATTAAAAAAAAGATATTTGAATTTATTTCATTAATTAGCTGATCCGCTTCAATTTGGATTCATGTCCGTTTAAAATGGAACCTTCTGGAGACAAACTGCAGCAGTTTGTCTTCCATCACCTTCTCAAACCAAAACACGTGATTAAACATAAACAGACTTACCTGAACGGACGTCACACAGGTGACACAGGTCACGCGTCGCTCCTCCCCCTGAAAAAAAAAACCCAAAACAAAACAAAACAAAAAAACGGAAGTAAATAGGACCAGAAACACGTTTTAAACCATTTAAAAAACAAAAACGAATTAAATCTACCTGAGCTGGGCTGCAGGTTCCGGCTGGTGACGTCAGACTGCAGGTGAGCAGACGCAGCAGGCCAAAGCTTCACCTTCTCACCTCACAGCGGCCCAACTACACAAATAAAGCAGAGTTTGATGTGAACACACAAACACGTCGGTCCGCCGGTTTGACCTCACCGACACTTCCTGCGTCGGTTGACGCACGAACGTCACGTGGTCACGTGGAGCGCCAAATATTAATTGTAATTAACGTGAGAATTTAGTTTTTAGCGGTTCAATCCAAAATTAAACGTAATAATATTTGTAACACAATATTAATAATTCCATTAATAAGGAGGAACTATTTGGGTTTTCCTTGGTTGTCCTGCAGACCGATTATTAGTATCACGTCAGTTAAATCTAAATTTGATTCTTTCTAAATGAGCGTTTATAACACAAATTCAATTAAATCAAAGGAATGAAATGTTGATTTCTGCTATTAAAATAAATTATTATTATTTTTATTATTTTTGTTGCTCAGACTGAACTGAAAATATGAAGTCCTGTTAATTTCACACAAAGTGAGTCAACATCATAATTACTCGTCCTCAGTGTTGGAAGCTGCTGTCCAGTTGCATTGTGGGAAATGTAGAATTCACTGCAGCTTCACCAAATGTCATACTAAAAGAAGAAAAAGAGAGAATCTCTCCTCAGTTTTCTAAAATCTGATGCATCTGTTCACCACAAATCAAACCCGTTGGAACCTGAGCTGAATATTTCTGGAGTCACATGAAGCGAGGAAAAATCTCCGGCCTTCAGTGTGAATACGGGAGATTCTCTGTGAGGCTCTAAATGAATTTTTTTGCAAATTGTAATCAACCCGGGCCGTCACGGTCGGCTGATAAATGAGACCCGGGGGATCAGCCGAGGCCGAGGCTCCTCTCATCCTAAATTAACAACAACCTGCCCGGGCTTCAGATGAACTCCTGCTGATTAATCCTGATGGAGCCACGGAGGCCGAGGACGTCCTCTTCTTCTGTGGTGGTCTCCGCTGCAGGGCGTCAAAGAGGAGACACGTAAACGCACTCTTGATCTGAAGGATGGAACAATGTGAACGTGTCGTTGAAAACTTACCTGAGATGGAAAAAATAAGAAGCACAGAAACGTGTGAGGTTATATTAAGAAGCATTATTCTTGTCTTTATTGAAAAGAGACACATTACAGTAGAAGACTCTGTATTAGGTAAAATTTCTCAACAACGTTACTGTACAGCCAACAAAACTCAATAATAATTATAATATTTAGAATAACAATGACAATGACAACAATGTGTCTGGATGAGAAATCAGAATACTAACACATGGATGGACTGAAGAGGTCGGAGGAAAAGAGAAATAGCAGGTTTGAATCAGAAGAATCTTCCTTACCGGGTGGGAATATAAATAAAGTGTTGGTCAGGCCTCGGGGGGGGGGGGGCTGCTACATGAGGTAACACAACCAGACAAACCAAACGTTGACCATACAGTCTTTTTTTTTTTTTTTAGTCTATGTACAGGTGAGGCGGTGCAGGCGGCGGTCGGCAGCCATGTTTCCTTGTTTCCCAAAGACGGTTCATTAACCAGCAGGCAGAAGCTTCAATATCTGCTCCAGGAAATATCCTGCACCTCACCGCTGTTAGCTGAGTGAAGCTAATAGACATTAGCTGCGCTGGAGCGTCACATCAACATTTCAATCTCACTATTTTGTGTTATCATATCTGTTAGCTCAACTTAGCTATGGATGCTAATTGGGTTTAACTTTAAGAAAACAAGGAAGGCTTTAATGACTTGAGAGTAAATAGTAAGGTTTGCTTGCAAGTTTTAACTATGCTAGCTAACAGTTAGCTTCAACGGAAGATGTTTCTCCTACTTTGGAATCAAGTGAATTAGAGTCTAAAACGGTTTAAATACAATGATAACAAATTAGCACCTTCTCAGCAGGAAATTTAGCAAATACGCTGCAATTCTCACGTTAGCAGAGTTTAGCTAATTAGCTGTGAATAGAGCCGACGCTCAAGTTCACGTTTCAACCTTTAATGTGATAAAATAGAAACTGCGTGCTGCCAAGCCAACAGCTAGCTGCAGTTAGCGTTATCCCACTTTAAAAGTCCCGTTAGCTTTATTTTTTGCTCCAACAGTTTTTATGTAGCCGTGAAGTCAATCATTTGAATTCAAATCAGTTTAGAACAAACCGCCACAAACTGCCACCGCTGACACAAAAACCAAAGTGAGGTTTAAAAAGAAGAGCGCCGTAGATGAAAGAGTTGGGACTGAGACGGACTGAATCAGATTTAGTGCATTTCTGTCATAAACAAAAACTGTCCTGAACCAGGACAGAAGAGGGACCAGTCAGTTACAAAACCACCAAATAAAAACTGTTTGCCCCCCTGAACTACTACTAATGGGAGACCGCTGAGGAAACGTGGGCGTGGCACGTACACAAAAAGATGGCCGAAAACATAAAGGCGTGTTTTTAAAGAAGCAGACGTTTTTCTCTGCGCTTCAGCGGACCACCTGACCGACACATAATGTGAATATTGCTTCATACAGTCGGACCGAGAGCGGCAGAGACGTCTCAGTTAACTAAAGGACGGCGACACGAACAGCTGAGCTTCTCTCACAGAAGTTTCTCCAAAACGACGTTCAGTTAAATCTCCATCGATCGAACCCTCAACATTCACGATTCTCTCTACGTGGATCTGATCCCTCCAAACTATCTGCAGTGTCAGCAGATCCACCGATGCCACTGAACTCCGTCCTGCTCCGGACGGACACACAGCATCAGTCAATGTGGAGTCCATTTCTGCCGACAATAAAACGAATCACTTCCACTCAGCAACCGACAGTAAAAACATCGTGATCTCTAATTCATATGAGAGAAAAAGACCGAGAGTGAAGACAAGATTATTTACAAGAGGAGCCCTTCTCTGATTGGCTGAGCAGATGAGGCAGCTGGCTAACAAGAGGAAACTAAAGTTATTACAGATGAACCGTTTTATTCTTCATTCTTTCTTCTTGTCTTCTCAGGTTCCTGATTGAAAAGTGAGTTTGGGTGATTTGTTGTCGGCCGACTGACTAAAGAACGGATGAATTCCCTTTTTGCTCCGTTTGATGTTCTTCAGCTGCTTCCTTCAGGGACTCTTTAAATCAAATGCTGTACGACCACGAACGCTCTCAGTTCAGTCGGTTCACAGGAAATCCAACAGAATCACACTTTTTTGTCTCCAGTAAGCAGCCGATTGGACTTCCAGCTTTTTACAATATTGTTCTTTACTTGCTGGATTCTTTTCTGGCCTGAATATTACATAATTACATATAAACTGTAGGTTTCAATGACGGTTCAAGGTGAACTTTTGATCTTTTGTTGGATTCTAATTCTGAACTGACTGAAGTAGAATCTGCAGCCGAACTGTCGGGAAAAGATGGCGGACATTTGTGGTCGACAGTCTCTGGTCCCTGAGCCTGACAAGAGCTTCTGACTTTATTTAAGAAAGGAAAGTCAGAAGAAATGACTTTAACCCCCCCCCCACATGTTGGTCCAGCAATGAACGTCCACAAAGAATATACAGAGTCCAGGAAACGGCTGAAAGGGAAGAGAAGTGTGGAGGAAACATGCATCACACTTCTGATCTACATGGAGATACTTTCACATTAAAAGCATGAAGGCTGGAGAGACACAGGAAGAAGAGGACGAGGATGAAGATGATGAAGATGATGGCCCCCCTCAGTCAGATGAAGATATGTGTTGGCGGGAAAGAAAAGAGGGCGTGGAGCGATGATGCGTCCTGTGTTTGAGCAGGAACTGGCCGTGTAGTGTGATGAGGTACGATGTCCGTGGAGCATCGGGCTGCGCCCTGATTGGCCGTTTAGGTCATGTGATTAGCCCAAACAGCTCTGTCTGTTGATGATGGGTTTTACTAGATGATTGTAGACCACATTTCCCAGCATGCTTTGGGTTGTTTCCGTGTTGAGGACTCTCCCGAACAGACGCGGCGTCGCCACCGACTGTGATCTGTTTTAATCGGAACGCGCCGTCCGCAGCAGTGGCGGCTGTTGTCAAGTGAGGTGGGAGGGGCTTAGGAGTCACAACAGGTAGTGGTTCCCAAAATAAAAGGTCCAGAGTCTCCCAAATCAGGTTTCCCATAAAGAGTCACATGATCACGTGTCGTGGTCATATGAGCGCCGTGCTCCCGGCGCTGCTGCAGCTGTTGTTCCGGTTGGTGTTGCGGCGGGACAGGTTGGGCGTGGCCATGAGCGGGAAGCGTTCGTCGGGGCAGCCGTACTGAGCCAGCGTGTCCACACACTCCTGACTGTTGGCCTGCCGAGCATACGCCATCGCGCTGTTCCCGTGGGCGTCCCTCGCCATCAGATCCACGCCGTACTAGAGAGGGAGGGACAGAGAGCAAATCAGCGTCAGATTCTGACCAATCACAGAGCAGAAGTCTGCTCAGCGTCACAGGAAGCGTTGAGGTCTTTGATCGACCTGAGAGCAGTAACGTTCCGGCCCTCACCCAGATGAGCAGCTGCGTGATGACCACGTTGCCCTTATGACTGGCGAGATGCAGCGCGTTGCGTCCGTCCCCCTCGCCGCAGGTCTCGTTAACCTGCTGTCGGGATCCGTGGGCGACCAGCAGGACGACGGCACGCAGGTCCTCCTCGGCGGTCGCCCTCAGCAGCTGCTGGCCCAGAGAGAGGTCGGCGCACGGCAGCGACGCCACGAACAGACGCTGCTCGTACTTCGCCCGGATCCAGCGCTCCCGCTCCTCCCTGACAGACAAAACACAGGGACACGGAGCTCAGGACATTCCTTCAAAATAAAACTTCCTGATGTAAAGAGAACACTGAACCTCTGATGACGATAATAATGAACACGTTTGGACACTAAATAAGTCCATATGGAGCTGACCCCCCCCCCCCCCAACCCTAACCCCCCCCCCAGGGTAAAATAAGACACAGTGATGGACACATTGTTCACCAATGGAGTGTCATTAAGTGCTGATGTGTCTAATCCAGCTCCGATCGCTCTAATCTGATCTGATCTGCTCTAATCCTCCATGTAAACAGCAGCTCATTCAGCCTGCTGGGATTAGTCCGGGGGGGGGGGCGGCCCGGGGGGAGATATTGAGCTGTCCCCCCCCAACACCTCCCCCTCCTCCCTAACAAAATAACACCTCCTCCAGGGGCTGAGGAGGGGGGACACAGGAAATGGAGAAAGAGACAACAGTGACTTCTCACAGGTTAATGCCTCCACCATGAAATGACTCCAGTTTGTGTGTGTGTGTGTGTGTGTGTGTGTGTGTGTGTTTGTGTGTGTGTGTGCGTGTGTGTTAAAAAGGTCAGTAACACACTCACACAGCAGGACAACAAACAAAACATAAAAGAGAGAACAAAAGAGAATTTAACCTCGTATTAATTTTTACAACAATCATCAGACTTTCCTCTGATGATCCAGGTCCAGACCAGGTCCAGACCAGGTCCAGACCAGGTCCAGTCCAGGTCCAGACCAGGTCCAGACCAGGTCCAGTCCAGGTCCAGACTGAACAGTGAGGCCGACAGCAGGAGCAGCTCCTCTGTGGTGGGGGGTCACAAATATGACGGGGGACAAACTGTGGGAAAAGACGACGAAGCAGAGAAGTTCTTGGTCGCTGTGAGAACCTGCAGAATCTCATTAACTCCCTTCCTGGAGACCACAGCGTGTCTGTGTGTGTCTGTGTGTGTGTGTGTTGTGTGTGTTGTGTGTGTCTTGGGGGGTGTGGTGGTGGCTAGCATCACGGAATGTCCCGGGGGCTTTTCCCTTCCTGCCCCTGCCCAGAGAGAGAGCAGGGAGGCTGGGCACGAGACTACGGCCGACAGCCCCCGGACAAAGGCTGGAGGTGTCGCTCAGTGTGTGTCTGTGTGCGTCAGCGTGTGTGTCCGTGTGTGTCTGTGTGTCTGTGTGTGTGTGTGCGCTCAGCGGGGCTCTGGCCTTCTGTCCTCCAGAGGACAGGGAGGAAATGTGAGGCCACTGGACCAGGAAACGCATGCCTTCCCCCGCCGCCGGAGTTGCTAAGGGCCGGGCAGAGTGTGTGTCTGTGTGTGTGTCTGTTCATGTTACAGTTACACTGCCTCCTCTCACCTGAGGACCAGGACCGGGACCAGGACCGGGACCAGGACCGGGACCAGGACCAGGACCAGGACCGGGACCGGGACCAGGACCAGGACCAGGACCAGAATGAGGTCTGTGGTCTACTTGATACTGGACCTTCACAGACCAGGACACACACTCTGACTGACAGGTTGTGTTAAGGACACACACTCTGACTGACACTGTGTTCAGGACACACACTCTGACTGACAGGTTGTGTTAAGGACACACACTCTGACTGACAGGTTGTGTTAAGGACACACACTCTGACTGACAGGTTGTGTTCAGGACACACACTCTGACTGACGCTGTGTTAAGGACACACACTCTGACTGACAGGTTGTGTTAAGGACACACACTCTGACTGACACTGTGTTAAGGACACACACTCTGACTGACAGGTTGTGTTAAGGACACACACTCTGACTGACACTGTGTTAAGGACACACACTCTGACTGACGCTGTGTTAAGGACACACACTCTGACTGACAGGTTGTGTTCAGGACACACACTCTGACTGACGCTGTGTTAAGGACACACACTCTGACTGACAGGTTGTGTTAAGGACACACACTCTGACTGACAGGTTGTGTTAAGGACACACACTCTGACTGACGCTGTGTTAAGGACACACACTCTGACTGACAGGTTGTGTTAAGGACACACACTCTGACTGACACTGTGTTAAGGACACACACTCTGACTGACACTGTGTTCAGGACACACACTCTGACTGACACTGTGTTAAGGACACACACTCTGACTGACACTGTGTTAAGGACACACACTCTGACTGACAGGTTGTGTTAAGGACACACACTCTGACTGACACTGTGTTAAGGACACACACTCTGACTGACAGGTTGTGTTAAGGACACACACTCTGACTGACAGGTTGTGTTCAGGACACACACTCTGACTGATGCTGTGTTAAGGACACACACTCTGACTGACGCTGTGTTAAGGACACACACTCTGACTGACAGGTTGTGTTCAGGACACACACTCTGACTGACACTGTGTTAAGGACACACACTCTGACTGACGCTGTGTTAAGGACACACACTCTGACTGACGCTGTGTTAAGGACACACACTCTGACTGACAGGTTGTGTTCAGGACACACACTCAGTCTTTGTTGTCACACAGTCGTCACACACGTTCCCTTGGTCACGTATTTTCGGCCATGGAGTGGATCAGCAGTTTACAGTCATGATACAACAAATGTCTGTGGTTGTGTTCTCAGTGCGTATTTTGTGTTCTGGTTGTGTGTGTGTGTGTTGTACTAAACAGTGACTGTCATCGTGAGCTAACGAGTCCTGAAAACACACAGCTCTGGACAGTGGAGAGGCTAATTGCACTAATTAACCACACAGTGTGTGTGTCTGTGTGTGCGTGTGTGTGACAGTATGTGTTAACATGTGTCTACTGAATGCACACTCATATTTTGTGTGTTAATCTATTTGTGTGTGTGTGTCCCTTTTCACATCCCATTAGACAGAGCGCTGTGCTGCAGCACCAAGGCATGCTGGGTAGATAATTAAACATGAGTCCCGGAGAGACGGCTTGTCATGGACACACACACACACACACACAACAAATGTGTCAGAAGGAGCCCAGAGGGGTTGTGTGCGTTTGTGTGTCAGTTAAATGAAAAGATAAAAATTACACCAGCTACAGGAAACAAACACACAAACCTGAATTAATCATCACTGATTCTAGACTGTGTCCACTGCGTGTTGTTGTCTGTGTTGTTGTTAAATTGCCTGTTAGAGCAGATAGTTGTCGTACTGAATGGATCCTGATTCTCAGTAACAGTCTCCTGGTGTTGTGTGTCTGTGAACGCGGCCTGATGCGTGTCGTGTTGATTGACAGCTTCATCAGCTGCTGTTTGCGGTGTCAGGTTGTGGTCGCCGTTGGAAACGGTGGGGCGTGTTGCGATTTTGTTTGGGGTCACTCAGGGAGCCACACTGGGGCCACTGTGACTTCTCTGATTTCCTGCCTGTTGTTTGCGCTCATTGTGTGTCTGTGTGTGTTTGTATGAGTGTGTGGTGTCGAGGTTCCCCCTGAGCGGCCGCTTTGTGTTGTTGTGTTTACAGACACACTGAATTTCCTGTCAGTCCGAAGCCAGAGGGCGTCTGTCCGAACCGACTAACTGACCGGCCAGCTGCTTTGTGTGTGTGTCCTACAGTCTAATGTTGTCGGTCTGATGCTGCTGGAAACAGTTTGGGGACTCAGTCTGATGTTCAACAGACTTCAGGTTCTAAAGATTTAGCTTCGTGGTTCACCATCCAACATGGACTGAAGTGAAAACATGTTCTGTGGATTAAAACTCTTCTGATTTATCTCCGTTTTCAGGCCTCTGTCTCTGATGTGTGTAACTTTAAACCAAAACAAAGACAGAAAACCACTGCAGATGGCAACATGCGTGCGACGGCTGTAATAAAGTTGTCTGTTACAGACTCTGGTCCGTTGGCCTGTTTTTGTTTTTGTCTGTTTATTTACCTATTCTATGATCATTTTGTGTCGTGCTCTGTGAAATAATGGAAACAGTCCGTGACCTTAAAAATGACAGCAGAAAAAAAAAAAAAAAACTAAGAGCGTCAGAAATGTGAGTTTAACAGCGTCGGAGCTAGTTAACCATTTATCTCAACAGAGGAAGAGGCTCAGAATCCTTTCAAAGTAAAATCATCAGTGTGCCTGTGACAAAAGAAAAAACATAAAAGAGGAAAAGTTTAATTCAGACAAAAAAAAAAAAGGATTTTCCATCCGAGTTCAGCCTGGAGCCAACACACTGCTGTTAAAGCCATCATTAATTACTGTGTGTGTGTGTGTGTGAGGTAATGAGCAGTAGGAAACGGGGTTAAGAGTGACACGGTGTCAGGAGCTCCTCTTCTGGCCTAATTAGCCCTCTAATTAATAGATTAATAGATAGATAGATAGAGCGTGGATAAGAGCATCAGCTAACTGCCGACCTGCTGATGAATCACCGTCACTCCGTCACCAGGACACTTTCTAACAAGGTGAGACAGAAACGGAGCTCAGTCTCTTTAAATCCTGCTGATTTTTTATCTTCAGGAGGAACCAAAAGACAAAAGGCTGAAATCAATTAGCCTCCTGAGCTGGTCGTTAGCTGCCCCTTGGATGGGCACAGATAATTAAAGGGAGGGTGGTGGGGTGAGAAAGGTCTGGGTGAGACGGGGGGGGGGGGTCGGACTGACATCACACACCAGGTTTGATCGGACGCACTGGGGGGGTTAAATCAGACAGAAATAAAAGAAAAGGAGAGACGGAGTAAATGAGGTGAGGAGGAGAGAGAGAAGGTTGAAGACGAACAGCTCTGTGGTCACAGCAGATCTGGTCCAGACCAGGACCAGGACCGGACCAGGACCAGGACCAGGAAGACTCCAAAAGCTGAACCCCAGATTATTAATAATCAGACTGTGTCTGACTGTTCTGATTCAGCAGCTTCAGTTCTGAATTAAAGTTCATACTTTCATGGTTTTAGTTTAGTGTCAGACTGTTAAAGACCCACTGCTGGTCCTGGTCCTGGTCCTGGTTCTGGTCCTGGTCCTGGTCCAGGACTCAGTGTGTGCTGCTTTGATTCATTCATCTGTCAGAAAGCGGCCTGTCTTCCTCTCAGCTGTGATCTAATTTGTGTTGGTGAAATAAAGAAGCGGTTTGTCGGCAGCTCCTGTCGAAGCTCTCTGAGTGAATTAGCAGAAATAAAAGAGTCGAGTGTGTGTGTGTGTGTGTGTGTGTGTGTGTGTGTGTGTGTGTGTGTGAGTGTGTGTGTCTGAAGGTTTGTAATGTTTACCAGCCGCCGCGGCTCAACTGAACCCATTCAATCCAAACACATTACCCACAAACACCACGACAACTCTGTCGTCCAGCGTCTCCTCCCCCTTTCTCCATTTTCTTTATTGTATGAGCAATTTTCTGACTGAGCCAATTAGCCAAAGGGTGAGGGGGTGAGGGGGTGAGGGGGGGGTCTTGTACCATCGGCGTACAGATTCATTTCTGCTCCAGGAGTCGGCCCCCGCTGGCTCACGGCGAGCAGGAGAGGACGGAAGGAGTCACGCATGTAGAGAGCGTTATTTATTTCTTCATTATTAAAATAAGGCGGGGGGGGGTGAGTGGGGGGTAATCTGATGACTCAGGCATAAAGAATGTGCATTTAGTTTGTGCTTTTAGCTCGTATTAGCATAACCTCGCCGTGATGACAAACGATGAATGGCCCGGTGATTGGCTCGTGTCAGCCGGCTTAATGTCAATAGTAAATTGGAGGGCTTGTTAGGCGAGTTGGGGGACGCGGTTGGAGGGAGCGGCGAGGAAACGGCGAGGAAACGGCGAGGAAGCGGCGAGCAGTCATGTACAAAATAATGTCTATTAGGACTAATTTAATCAAGGCCTCCCTTTTACAGATGAATTAGAATGTAGGGGCCAATTATTTTTCTACGTTTGCACTGGCCCTGCCTGTCAGGAGGCTCCGCCATACTGACTGTGTGTGTCTGTGTGTGTGAGTGAGTGTATGCTGTTTAAAATGCAGGCCGTGGGGCCGGCTCCTATCAGCAGGGGCTGGAGATAATGGCGGGAGATGATGGCAGGCGGGATCTGCTAGTTAACTGACACAGAAGAAACAGAGCTGACACACACACACACACACACACACACACACACACACACACACACACACACACAGCCCGACGTGGTTATTGATACCAAATATTGTGTTTAATTTATTGATGACTACTTTTCTGTGAATTTAACTTCCTGTTTCTCAGAACTGAACTGGGAGGATGAGGAGGATTTCATTTTTGGTGTCGTCGTAGAAACCTGAGACGAGTCGGACAAACCAGCAGGAGACATTAGTCCTCACACTGACCTCAGTTAAGCGCACAAAGACACACAATGTTTCATCTGTTTGTGTTTTCCTGTTTAAAAAAGCCTCCAAATGTTGAAGAAGAAACGAACAGATGATCCAGATCTGAACCACAGGAAAACACTTCCTGTGTGTTCTTATCATTTCATCTTTTCATCAGACTCAACTTTTAACAACACTGAGCTGCAACTCACTGAATGTTTGTGTCACTGGAGGAGAAGATCACACACACAGACACACACACATTACTCAGTAATTAGACCTTTAATCCTCCTGTGTCACTAACGATGTCGCAGCAGACAAGCCGCCTGATTGGACGTGTGTCCATCTCGGCTCTCACCGGTCCGGTCTGTGTGACCATCATCGTGGGGGGGTGGGGGTGTTTGTTTTTATGGGGTACAAGGCAGGACTCTCCTTCCCCCACCATCGCTTCTGACCCTGGGGGGCAATTATTGTGTGATGTGGGCCCCCTGCCCGCCTCCCTGTCCCGTCCCTCCATCTGGTCCCTTGAGTCCAATCCTGCTGCAGTGCCGGGGCGCTCGCCGCACCTGCACCCCGGCCCAGATTAAAAGCCCCCGGTCTAATTTTAAATCTGTTAGCGCTGGCCTTTTCTGAGGGGGGAACAAGACTAATCTGTTCCCATAAAGGGCCCTTATTCTTTCCCTCCCCCGGCTCCCAGCGCCGACAGACCTGCTGCTGAATTATTACTGGCTGAGCATTCGTCATGTGGGGCCCGCTGTTAAGTGTGTGGTGGCGAGGCGGCGCTGAAACGTAGCCCCGTGTGTTCATCCTTTAGCCGTGCTCATTTCTCTGCTGTCTAATTAAGGTGTGGCGCCGCAGCGACACGCAGACTTCCTCCATTGTTCACTGACCAACACGATCGGTGCTGACATCGCCGACAGAATCGATTCAGCCTGATTCAGCTCTGTCATGATCCTGGAGCTGCTGCAGGATTCGGGTCGGCGGTCTCAGTAAAGCCACGACGAGGCCCAGATGTCGACCCCGTACACCAGACCGCCAAAGGTCAGGAGTATGAGGACACGGGACGCCCAGGGGATGGAAGCACATGTCCGCCGACCCCTTCCTCAGCGCGGTGGCCAGGAGGCCGGATTAGCAGCGCTGTCACTCGCTGTCCACTCAGGCCTGCTAACGTACTGCGTCAAACGGCGCCGCAGCCGGCCTTGGGTGCTGGTGTTGATGCGCCACTCGACAGATAATTAAAACAATGAGCTGCGGCGCCAGAAACAGAGGACTGAGGGAGCTGCGGCGGCACCGGCCAGCCCGGCGAGCCCCTGTGGGTGCTGACGACGGGCACGGTGCCCATACTTAGCAGCCCTTTCAGCAGTGGCATCAGCTGGGGCGCGGCGCCGGGCGGCCACGCCAGCTGAGGTGATGACGGCCGACCGCGGGCAGCCAGAGGTTAATGGGAGCGTTTAGAGCGGCTCAGTCTTTTTGTGGACTGAACCAGGAGGAAGTCCTTCTAACAGGATCCCTCTGGGCAGCAAAGCTGGCGCCGTCCGTGTCCGTCCACACGGCGACCGGCTCGGGCCCCGCCACGGCGTCCTCGGCCTCCCTGCTGCCAGGGAGAGACGTCAACAAGTATCTGCCTTCATCGTGACGCCTGCTGCTGCTGAACAGACTCAGCTCAGCCCAGACCCCTCCTGGTCCTCAGAGACCGGCTGACGTTAATGAGACCTGGACCGGCCGTCGCTGGGGGCAGACGGACGGAGGACGATGAACGGGATTCAAACGGGAGGGAACAGGGAAGATAAAGAGATGATGACAACAGTTGGAGATGGCGGGGCTCGGCCCTGTCACATATCTCATTGGACGGGGGCGGCGCCGTGGAGGCGAGGTGCGATCTCTCTGAACATAATTCCTCCCTCCGGTCCGACGGAGAAGCCGAAGGGGGAAGGGGGGGGGCAAAAAATGGAGGTGTTTAACAGTGACGGCCATACTAATGTCCCCTCTCTCCTTGGATCCTTCCCTTCCTGTCTTTCCTCCCACCTCTCCTATCCATCCCTCTCTTTTTCCTGCTACTCTCCCAGTGTTCCTCCACCCCCCAAAAGCTCCAAACAGGACCTAATTGGGAGGCAGAGTGGGGGGCCAGACCTTGACAGACAGGAGGTCAGTGTAATTGCTGCTGGCCATATTTAACATTAAGATAATCAGGCCATTAATTACCCTTTGGATCATTAAATCAGCCACTTGCAAAATGAAATTTCGGCCTCTATTACTCACTTGAGAGACCACGAGGGGAGGGCATTTTTCCATCCATCAGCCCCCTCCCTGCCTCCCTCTCTCTGGGTCTCCCCCCTCCCTCCTTCAGCCTGGACAAAGCCTCGGTCGGCCTTTTCCCAGACCTGAGCTCAGGTCTGATCCGGCTCTGCTTGGAGCCTTCACATCAAATAACAGCTAAAAGTGATTCAGCACAGGAGACAGCAGCCCCCCCCCCCCCCCAAAGAACCGTCCACACATCGGCATTAGATTTATATCATTCTGCTGCTTTTAGCTACCAAATCCTCGAAAATAACTTCAGCACAAATACATTTCTAATTATTATAAATTACATCGTAAAGTTTTTCCTTCTATCAGCCGCACTGTGACAGTACGGTGTCCCACAGGGGTCAATCCTGTTTATCCTTATTGTTGTTTGTGTTTTATCTGTTTGAGCCTTTTTAAAAACTGCTCGTTATGAGCTAATGAAGCAGCTTTAGGTTTAAACTGGATATTAATATTTATAATTGTGGGTTTTAATGTGTGAAACGTGTGTTTGTGTGTTGTTGTGTCTCGCGTTGACGTGTAATTGAAGACGAGTTCTGAGTGACTGTAACCTCGGTGACACACGGTTTCATAGACCGCCGCTGTCACTCCATAAAGCCGTCATAAAACCTCCACGCCCCCTCCCTCTGTGTGTGTGTGTGTGTGTGACAGATGGATGGATGTGTTACGATGAACAGAAGAGACAGAAGAAGAGAAGCAGAAAGGAAAAGTTGTTTTCAGTCACGTCGATAATTTCTCCTGTAAATGTAATTTCACTTTCCTAATAATCAACTAATTATTTAAGGACAAACGATGATTAAATTGGGAATTAAAAATATTTGTTCTCCGTACTTTAAATTAAAAGCAGCTCTTATTATTATTATTGTTTCAGTCTCGTTTATAATATTCCCTGAAAATAAAAATGTAGACAGTGTTAAACAGAATACACAGTTCTGAGCACTCAGACAGCAGAAACAGGAAGCGAACGCTCGCCTCCCCGGAGAGATGGAGGAAGAAGAGAGAGGAGGATTTATGGAGGGAAAAGGACGAGCAGAGAGCTACTTAAGGAATGGACTGATAAATACTATTGACAGGACGGGGGGGGGGCGGTGGAGCGTCGCGGGTTAATTGAGATAATATTGACCTCCTTCTCTAATCTCTTCAGGGGAAACAGACTTCAGATTCATAAATAAATAGAACATGAGCAACAATAAAAGCATTAGAGGTCTGACGGAGGAGGCTAATGGCACGTCGATACAGCTCTGTGTGTGTCTGTGTGTAATGTGTACAAACCTGCATTTATTTTGTGCACTGAACTACAAACATGGATTCGTACTCCAGGAAGGTTTTGGAGCCAAAAAATCAAACAGGAAGTTCAATTTTTATTTTCTTCCTTCTCATCATAATGAATAAATTAGATAAAAGCATCTTCTCTGTGTAAAATTCACTGAACCTTCGGCGCCTTCATTTTAACTGTAATATTTATCATTTGGATTCCCTGTTTGTTTGTACATTCACATTAAAAACTGAAAAGGAGCTTCTAAAATAATTCTTTTTGCTCCATCAGATAAATAAATCATGGATGTTTTCATCAGTCTGAATGTTTTTAAATGAAATATGGAGGTTTATTATTTAATTCCTTTTTTCATTTCTTGAATCTGATCATTAGCTTCAGTCTTATTGAGAGATAAAACGTGGAACAAAGCACAGCTATAACTTCATCATTAATTAGATGGTGAAAATATTAAATACTAAAATTAATTTTCCTCCTCAGTCAAGGTAAAATAAGTACTTTTATTTTGGAGCGTCACTGCTCAGGACTTTTACTTTTTAAATCAGGTAGTCTTAGAGCGTGTGTGTGTGTGTGTGTGTGTGTGTGTGTGTGTGGTATCAATAGTTGTGTCTTTAAATTTGTTTACATGCATTTATTGTTTTAGCCAGTACAAGGTTAACATCAGTGTGAGTCTGTACACTGTGTACCAGAGTGTGTGTGTGTTGGGGGGGTCATGTGGGGAGTAATTATAAGGTGCTTCTGTTGACTAATGAGCATGGGGGGGTGAGTGCAGGGGGGAGGACGGGGAAGTCGATCTTTATGCGGATGGCAGTCAGCTCTAATTTGTTATGATGGCTGCGGCTTCCCTGAGCTGCAGCGGCCGATAATTACACACCACACACGCACACACACACACACACACACACACACACACACAGACACACCACGCACACACACAGACACACAAACATGCAGGTACACACTGATCAACATCGTCGTCACGCTAAAGTTCACCCATTTGTTACTATCCCCTGTAGTCCTGTAGACACACACACACACACACACACACTGCCCCCTGTCTGCAGCTGCCGACACACACCTCACACTCTGTAGACATAGATAAAGACTCTGTTGGTGAATCCAGGCTCAGACTGTGGACCTGGACCTGGACGTGGACATGGACCTGGACGTGGACCTGGACCTGGACCTGGACCTGGACCTGGACCTGGACCTGGACCTGGACCTGAGGGCCCGGTTCTCAGCGGAGGCCTCAGTGATCCTTTCGGGCTTCTCTCCCCCCAGAACTTAGTTTTTACTAAAAGTCAGCTCAGCCCAGCAGACTCAGTGGAGTCCAGGACGTCCTGTGTGTCCTACCTGCTGGCGTCTGGTCCCGGTTTGAGGCGTCCCTGAGCGTTGGCCTCCCACACGCTGTTGGCGAGCTCGTTGCCGATGGCCGACATGACCCTGATGAGCTCCAGGGGCCACTCGTCCAGGTCCAGGGAGCGGACCCTGGACAGGTGGGTGCCCAGGTTCCTGTGGATGCCCGAGCACTCGATGCAGATGAGGGCCCCGAGGTTCAGACTGGCCCAGTCTGGATCTGGAGGACACCAACAGACACGTTAAAGGGACTTCCTGCTGTGATTCCCGAACAGGAAGTGAAAGAACGGCTCTGGTACTCACTCTGAGCTTCACAGTCGGCACAGTGGCTGTTTCCACGGATACTTCTGATGGACTGCAGCGCCATCGCCTCCGTCTGGCTGGTCAGGCGAGACTGGGTGGAGAAAACAAACACACCTCAGACCGTGTCAGCAACTGAACGCACACATCAAAGGAAGGTGACGAACGGCTCGTTGGAGAAAATCGTTAACTAACGAACGGATTAATTGTCAGCTGATGAACAGAACTGAGCTTATGGTTGGTTTGGAAATGACGGAGGGATCTGATTGGTCGGTCTCAGCGCGAAGCAGCTTTGATATATCTGTGAACACGTTTGCGTTGAGTGTGTGAACAGTTGTGTTGTCGAACACATTTGTGCGACAGCTGGACAGATGTGAGCTCGTCTGTGCCGTTTCAGGATAAATCTCCGATGTTGGGGAATGAAGGAATAACAGGAAACTAATGGAATGGGGGAGGGAGGGGCGGCTGTTGTTTTGGTGGGGGCGGGGGCAATAAAAGGCTGAGAGCCTGGGGGGTAAACATCGGGCCTCGACTGAGCCGCCGCCGCCGCCGCCACCGCATGTGCAGGTGGAAAATGGCAACGCTCCGGCTGAACGGGACCAACAGTGATTGGTAATTTGTAATTATGTTTGTGTGTGTGTGTGTGTGTGTGTCTGTGTGCGTGTAGGTGTGTGTGATCTCCTGCAGCTGGTCCTCACCTTGTTCTTGCTGCTCTCACAGGATTGCAGACTGGCCAGGATCTGGCTCTCGATGACCTGGACCCAGGCGTCTCGCTCCTCGTACGAAGTGGCCTCGAAGTGCCACGTCTGTCCCGTCAGAGACACGATGGTGAACTCAAAGTTCTCCTCTTGTTCTGTTGGACAGAATAAAGACAATCAGATATTTAGAGCTGATGTTTCATCATTAATGAGCAGAACTCCTGATCAGATAAAGATAGAAACTTCAGATCAGCTCTAGAACAACACAAACACATGAGAGGAACTTTTCTTTGGAAAAGAAGGAAACATTCAGAGTTGATGTTTGTGCTCTGACAGACTGAGGGACACCTGTTCACCTGTTGACCCCTGTGACCCCGCCCCCTGAAGCCAGGATGTCACCCAAATTAACCCCCCCCCCCAAAGCGACCTGGCCTCTCCTCTGCTGGAGAGGTCAGTCATTACAATCAGGGCTGCTGCAGGGGGACATGTGGATCCATTACCCAGACCCCCCCAGAGGTTAATGGGCCGATCAGGAGTCAATTAGAGCGAGTGTGTGTGTGTGTGTGTGTGTGTGTGCTTGTTTCAGCTGCAGACACACACACACACACACACACTCTGACTGTTTGGATATTAACACATTAAAGGTAAAGTTCACTCAAAAACCCAAATGTGAAGGTCCAGTTTTCTGATCAGAGCAAAAACTGATGAGTCCTGATCCATCTGAACCAGACCTGGTCCTGGTTCTCTCTGAACTTCCAGCTGGTTGTTCCTGTCCGGGTCCTTCTGAGGTCTGAGGGACGTTCAGATGTTCTGCTGAACATTTGGAAGCTGTTTCCAACCTCGGAGAGGAAGGAGAGGTGAAGTGGGGGCACGGCTGCAGCCGCGATCATCGCCGCGGCAGATCAGACAACAAGCAGCTTCTGTTGACAATTAGCCCCAGTGAGGAGTAAGAGAGGTGGGGCAAAGGGGGTAATCACTGAATCAAAGGACGGCCTGCAGCAGGCCAACCGGTCCAGGACTTCTCAGCTTCAGCTGGTCTGAGGTCCTGGGGTGGGGGGGTTGGAGCGTTCCCTCCACGTGAAGACGCTCAGGTGATCAGTCAGAGATGTTTCTGGAAGCAGCAATTTCCCGCCATGTGCCGGAGTGAAGCGGGGAAAAGATGAGCGGTTTAATCAGTCGGAGAGCGGTCACGGCCGGCCCGCGAGGGAACGGCCATTTGCTCTTCCTCGGCTCCAGTCATTTGGCTAATTGGGAGCGTCTGAGAGCAGCTGAGCTGAAGCTCCCCTCCGGCTCGGAGCCGGATAATCAATGTCCTCGTCCGAGAAGAGGAAGGAGGAGGAAGGAAAGGGCCCGAGGCCCGACGAGGCTGGAAACTCTCCCACTTTTAGGATAAAGAGGTTGAAAACACCTTCGCTGACCAAAGTTTCCTTTGCTGAAGACGACGGGGATCATTTCCATCTCTGTTAATTAAAACTGCTGTTTACAGGGACGGCTTCGTGGCTCAAGGTTCAAACCACACTTCCTTTAATTCTGCAGCTGATTCCGTTTCCTCTTCACAACGAAAGTATGATCGAACTCAACTAAATTAAATCCTGAAAATGAATCGATCAATCAAAGTTACTAATAAAGCTGTTTTTGCCCGTTTGGCCTGCTGTGGGAACACGGATGAGGTCTGACATTCGGGTCCTGGTCTAACTCCTGGATCAGGTCTCGTCTGAGCATGTTTGTTTACAACACAACAAATAAACTAAACTCATTAAAGCAACAAAAGTGTCCTCCAATCAGAGACACAGGGGACCTCAGCTGATCTGATCCAGGATCTGAGGCTCGGTCTTCACTGGATTCATCAGAAGGAGTTTGGTAATAAAATGTGTTTGATGAAGGACAGAATTATTTCCCAGAGTGCACTTGGAGGCTCCTGGGTCTTACGGGGTGGATCTTTGTTCTAGACGACGGCCCACCCATCAAGCTCGAGTTTGAGCCTGCAGGGTCAAGAGCAGGAATCCCATCATAATTAAATTCCCATGATTCTCTGCTCTCCGGGGAGGGGTGTTTGGCTGCGTGACAATTATGGAAACCAACAATCCAGAAAGGGCCTGCCTCTCTGCGGCGTAAATTAAACGCTGTTTCTGGATTTAAATGCTGCGTGCTGACCCGGCGCAGGGGCGGGGCGGGTAATGAATAAAATGAGGGGGCATCAGTCTGTGCAGCTGAAGAGCCACTCCCCAGTTCCACTCCAGAACCCCCACCTGAGCAGGGCCGGCCACACAAACACATTCAGAAGGACTTTAAAGTGTTTTCTATCAGAAATCAATAAAAGGTCACTGCTGATCAGACTCTTCAGCTCCTGCTTTTGGTTTCTCATCAGCTGAACGAGAAACAGAACCGCAGAGAGGATTCAACAAACAGGACTTATGATGAAGTTTATTTGATTGGTTGAAAAGTTCCTGTTAAAAATCAAAGATGAAATTTGACTCGTTCGCTTTCAGATTCTTGATCCTGTCATTCTCTGTGTTTGTGTGCTCGACTAAACGTATGCATGAGACTACAGACAAACGCACAAACACACAAACGCACAGACGGCGAGCCGCTCGTGCTGGATTGGTAATTACTGCCACCGCTCTGGGCAACTGTGGGCGACATTCAGAGGGAG